>NW_019014685.1:2309520-2320862 GCF_000150535.2 Carica papaya
TATATAATCTATAACATAGCACATATCATACTTTTATATTCAAATCATCAAATAACAATTGTCCATTTTTATCAGCCTACTAGTATCCATGGGGATCCATAGGGGTCTCCGCTATACGTGAACCATTCTTCTTAACAAACTTAATTCCAAGGCCGTCCTCATACCCCGTCCGGTATGAGGGCCAAAATAATAAACCTCAATACTCCGTCCGGTATAGGCGCCAAATGATCAAGTTTCTATACCCAATTCAGTATGAGACAACATTCACGGTAGGGTTCCCTATGAACCCGGCTCGTCCACCATCTCCCAATATATCTAGTAAGGCTGTCATCTTATCTATTTATCAAATCTCATCCCATTCCTATTTGTCCTTAGTCTCCGTTACCAACTCAAACATGAATGCATACACAAGTAACATGCATCCAACAAAGCAAGTATATCTTAAATTCTCAAAATCAAACAGTAGTGAAGTAAGCAGTGATACATGCATTCAAAACCATAAAATAAATAAACCAGATACCATAATGCATTTAAACTGTAAAATAAATCAAACAGTAATTGACAGAGAAATATGTCCGGTTCGGGCTCCATTAGCAACCGTAATTAATTATGCATATCTATTTACTTTGTACAAAATATAGTATTATCATTTATTCAGAATTCAATTCTATGATAGGAAATAGGGTGATGGGTCTTTACTTGACGTCGAAAATTAGATTTTCACTGCGCCCACGGACGGTCCTTACGGGTGATGGATCTTTACTTGATTTGACGTCGAAAACTAGGTTTTCACTGCGCCTACGGGCAATTCCTAGGTTTTCTGAATTTTTTTTCGGGAAAGAAAACGCGCTTATGGTACCTACACATATCCTAAATAATCCAAAAATCATACCTAGGGCCTACTTGGCTAATTTCAGAATTTCGACACAGCGGCTCCGCCGTGCTCTGGCAACGGCGCCGCCACTCGCGATGGCGATCCGCTATGCTCTGGCAACGGTGCCGCCACTCGCGATGACGATCCGCCTCGGGTTGGCTGTTTTCGGTCGTTTTCGACTGAATTCAACCAAACTTGCATCCGTTCCTATGAGAAAACATACTTAGGGCCCTCAGTGGGCCCAAAAAAACATAAAAAATCGAAACTTACCAGCACTGGGGCTCTCCAGTGCGGCGGCTCCTCCGACTCACGTCGCAATTGGATGTTTTGCTCCAGTCAACCTGTAGAGGAGGAAACGGTGATTACAACGGTTAAAAAATTATATTGAACGGGAATCAGGAAGGGCCTCGTCGGAGGTAAAAATCGAGACACCCCGCGGCGGCGCCGCTGGGCTTCGGCAGCGTTTTTCGATCAATTGGCCGGTGCTTTCACTCCGATTTGGTCGCAAGTGGGTTTAGAATCAAATTCTAAGAAAATGGTAGAATTTTTATCTCGTTTGGCTGTCGGAAATTACTCTGATACGGCGGTGGGTGGCGACGGTCGGCTCTCGACAGCTGGGCTGTCTTCTTCGGCGAGGGGCTCTAGCAGCTAGGGTTAGGGTTTGGGTGCGGATGAGGTTATTTATACCCATCCGCTTTTGATCTCAGCCATCCATCGCTTTTAATTTGGACCGTCTGATCGCGATTAAATAGAAAATGAATCGGGACCGTTCATCGTGATTCAATCTGGCCCGTCCGTGCACGATTCAATCTGGACCATCCGTGCGCGATGCAATTTGGGTCGTCCATGCACGTGGAAGCGGATCTGAATCGTTCGTACTCGCGGGAACGGATCTCAGCTGTTCAATCGCGCGCACGCAGATCGCTCATGTGGCTTCCTTCTGTGTGGCCTCCCGCGTCAGCGTCTCTGCCACTTGGCACGTCTTAGTTGGCCGGGACTACTGATCGGGCAGTTAACGTGGTAAAATTTTTTTAAATTGTGTTTTGACCATCGATTTTCGATTTTTCTTTCAAAAATACCCTCAGAACCCAAATTTTCACCAATTTTCTCTAAAATTGCTTTCAATTAAATCTCTAAATAATTTTTACCTTTTTTATTATTATTAATATTATTATTTTCATTAAAATAAAAATAAATTAAATTAAATTCTATTAATACTTATTTATATTTATATAGAATAAAATAAAATAAAATAAAATAAAATAATAAAAATAAAAATAAAAAGGAATTTATTGAGTGTTACAATTAATATATAAATTATATTTGAATTAAAAGAAAAATGTGTAAATTATATTGAAATGATAAAAAATAAGTGTTTAATAATTTTCTATAGAATTTGAACCTTTCATCAAAATTTATAAAATATATAATACATTTGTTTAATTTCTAAATAAAATAATATATAATTTTAGTTAATAAAATTTATAATACGTTGATGTTTTTTGAAACTCTATTTTTCAAGTTCATCTCGCTACGGATAACGAACAAGAAAACTAACTTATTCGATCTCTTATTTGTTTGCATTTTCATATGTTGATAGATTTTTTTTAATCAAAATAACTTATTTAGTATGAAATTTTAATAATACAATCGTATATCATCATTTGAATCTATATTCGATACTAAATTTTTTTCTTTAGAATCTCATATAAAATAAAAAAATTTGTTAAAAAAAGTCATATAAAACAAAGGCAAAAATGACAACTAATGTAATGAATGATAAATTAGGACTAATTTACCTAATAAGAAATTGGGAGAAAAAATTTAGATGCCATGTCTCGGGTTCTTAAGCGACAAACTTAAGGATTGATCGAATTAGTTATGAGAAGTTCTCAAAAAATATTATTAAATACTTGAATGACAACTAATGAAATTACAAAACTATTTATAATAGTATTTAAGTAACTTTTTTTAAAGAAAATTAAACTAAGAAAAAAAATACTAATCCTGATAAAAATAAGAAATTAATACTGATACTTTTAAGAAAATTAATCATAATACGAATTTGAAATATTAAAACAAATATGAAATTTAAATAGTAAAAAGAATAAAATTCTAAAATTATCAAACTTATAATAATATTCCTAAATAATATAATAATAGACTTCTAAATAATATAGTTGTTTCACATGTAATATGATTATAAATTCTAATTTATTTACAAAATCTAGTGTTAACCCGTTCATCATCATTCTTACTTGGTTAGAGAAAATTTGTATAACAAATTTTGAAGTGGCAAAAAAATCTTGATATTAAAGCTTTCTCATAAAAAAATGCAACAACCTTTTTGCTTGTTCATTCTCTTCAGCAGCAAACATAATGCAAACATGTAACAATTTACAAGTCTTGAATCCTGATAACATGATGAAATTAGCATTTGACTAGTTTGTACTTAAACTTCATTGTCGAGTTAAATATCATTAGTCTCAATTATTGGCTCAAGTTCTTTCTTAACTTCCATACTCTCCATAGGTAGTAAATTTTTTTAATAACTTTAATATATTTACTCTCAAGAAAACATGATAGTTCTTCTCGTTTCTCTACTATGACATGCTCATTCTCTTTATTTTTTCATTGACTGCATGTGTTTTTGCATACTTTGTACGTATTCAATCTCTTTTGTAGTTATGCTTTAAAACTATATTATTTATGTCATACATAAAATAACTAGTGTTAGTAATATCATTATATTGAGTCTTCTAATCATAAAACTAAGATTGACCTAGACGAATATGTGCGAACATCATAGGAATTACATCACATGGAATTGGATCACTACAGATATCATGATGAATAGAAACAAGGCTTTGCTGAGTTATTAAAATGCTCGATTTATATGTCCATTATAATTTGATGGTTGCGTATGTGGTTGTATCCAAATATTGATTTTTTCAACTATAGATATTGAAATAAAATTTATATAACATCATTCGTAAATGACAAGTTTCTTATACTGATTTTTACAATAGGTTACAATTTAGAAACTTGGCGAATCATTTGAATCATTTTCTACATTAACTACATGATTATGCTGAATGACAATAAAAAAAGACTTACTAATTTTATCATCACGGGTGATGATTCGTTCTCTTCCTCATGATTCCACATGTTTAAATTTTTTCTATCATATACTTTTGCAAAATATTATAAAATAAGAAAAGTAGATAAAAATACCTCATATAAATTACCTAAAGTCGACCTAATAAGGATAAACCAGTCCAAATAAACTAATATAATATGACAATTTCTAGTAGAATTTCGTGGCAGGGCTTTTGATGTTGTCCAATTGGAACCTTCTGCATATATTATATAAAATTTTTCTTTATATAATAGATAAAAACTTATAATTAATAATTATTATACATGCTATTAAGATTATTTTTATATTTAAAATTTATAGCGTGAATGTTTAAAAATTATTCTATTTTTATATTTTAAAATTTTAATATATAATAATTATTATATATATTATTTTATTAAATTTATTTTTATATTTTAAATTTTGAGTATATAATATTAAAATTTTATTTTTATATAATATCTAATTATAACTACCACATTAATTTAAAATTTGAGCGGATAATATCTAAAATTATATATATAATTAATACTAATATATTGTTTTTAATTTTTAATTTTTAAAAATATCATGTGGCATTTTCTCACTATATACATATATTAATTTTGTAAATGTAATTATAATAATTAATATTTATCTGAATAAAAGAAGAACAACATAACCTTCATAAAGCGTTCAGAAAAGAAAAAACCTTCTTGAATGAAATGAACGCAATTACCCGACCGGGATCCGCTGGGAGCCATACAGACGATTGTCCTCATTTCTGTTCTTTCGTGTACCTTGGACTTGCTTGGAGGTACAGGATAAATCCAACCCGCCTAAAATCTCAAGGGGGAGGCTAAAAGCACAGAACTCGGCAGACTCACGGCCATATTCCTGTAATCGAAACATGGTAACATGATTCTTGTTTCCTTTTAATCTTCTTTCAATGTTAAGTCACTATTTTCTCTTCGTTTTCCGTCTCTGCAGTATCTGTAACATAACCTAAATCAGGGCTTTTCGTGTGTGTGCGTGCGTGTATGTTTCAGTTCTCTATTGCAGCTATCAATGATACTGACTCTACAGGCCAATGGGAACCCTTGGCTCCGACCAAAGAAGCCCAGGTACCTCTTTTTTTATTTTATTTATTTATTTATTTATTTTGTCCTCTCCGAAATGCACCAATTTCCTTGTTCAAGAATTTGGGATTTCTTTTCTTTTCTCTTCTTTTCCTAGTTTTTCCTTTTTGAAAGAGAGAGTAGGATATCAAATGTAGAAGCTCTGTTTATAGACATGAACCTTTCATGGTGCATAGGCATGATAGGATTTTTGTTTTGAATTTTAGGAGTATTTTCAGTTTACTATTTAAGAGTCTTATTAGAGTTAGGAATTGTTTTTATTACTGTTATTTTTTTATTTGTATTAGGATTAGTATTCTTAATTAGATTACTATTTCCTAATTATATTCTATTTGAAAAAAAGTTATTTAGAGATTATTATAAATAATTTTTGTAATTTCACTTATTAATCATCGCAGTAATCAATAATATTTTTTTGAGAATTTCTCACAATGAATTGTGTGATACAGTCAATCCTTAGGTGCGATGCTTAAGATCCCTAGATGTGTTACTTAGGTTCTTCCTGCAATTGCTTGGTAGACAAATTAACCCTAATTTGTTCTTGATCAATTTGGTACTAGAACTAAATATATACACATCCAAATTCTCAAAACCTTGCACTCAAATAGTTGAATACCCATTTGAGGAAAAAAAATCAAAACTTTAAAATAGCCGCTAACAGTGTTCACCAACCATCTGCAAGAGTTGGTTGACACTGCCACCAGCACCAGCTCCAGAAAAGGTCGATTAACAGATCCCCGAAGCTCGCTTAAGAATTCCACTGGAGACTGCTGCAGTTATTGATGCAAGCTCCCACAGCTGTAGTCTCTTGTGAATCTGCATTTTTTGCACTGTTGCATCCTACACTGGCCTCCAATCTAAGTTTAGTGCCTCCAGTTAAGCTGCCTGCCTATTGGCCGCCACAATCCAGTGACTGGAAGTCGGCACGTGAAGCCCACGTGCTGCCAGCCGCGAGTAAGCCTTGTGCGTTCTGTTTTGTTTTGGTTTCTGCAATCATTTCCTGCCTCAATTAGACTTTTTTAAGAGATATTCGGCTTCAACAATGCTGAATTATATACTAAATCTGAGACACTTGAGGCAACTTCTAATACTAGATTTGGAAGCAATGCGAAACACTTTCTAAACAATCCTTGAAGAACCGAGACACTTAAGCACAGCTCAAGTAGGTCCTCCATTCAAAATCTGCATGTGGCTCAAGCAATCCATCCTACTCAAAGACACGTTGAGGATAGTGCTGGAGACATTGTAAAGAAGGTAAAGGTCGAAGCTCCTAATTTTGATGGTAGAAATGATCTTGATTTCTTTCTCGACTAGCTTAATTCAATGGAAGAATACTTCAACTGGTATGATATGTTAGATGCATGAAGAATTCGATTTACCAAGATGAAGTTGGTTGGACTTGCAAAAATATGGTGGTACACTATTGATGAAAATTGAAACATAGAATGAGATGAAAAGTATTCTTTGTGGAAAGTATTTATCTCCCAACTACTTTGACAAACTTCATGATCAAGCTTATGTTTTAATTTTGGGAAAATGTTGGTGATTGAATATACACAGAAGTTTGAAGTATTAAAAATTCAGAATCAATTAATCGAAGATGATAGTCAAAGAACATCACTATTCAAAGTAGAACTAAGAGTTGATATTAAAAGAGAATTAATTCGGCAACCTCTTTTAGTTGTAACACAAATTTATCAACCTAATTGGATATAGAAGATTACTTGAAATATCCAACTTCAAGAAAACTTGAAATAACAAACTTTAAGAGACAAAGAAATACATCAAGTGTAGGAGGCGAAGCCATATTAGTTATAAATGTCCTTAGAAAAATAATTTGCACGAGGAATAATGATGTTTCCCTTGACAACGATGACTTAACTGATGACGATTGTCGAGTTAATGCTTCCCTTGGGTCTGTAGTCAAACGTATACTTGCAACACCTAAAATTGAGGAAGAACATTAACGTTGTACCCCTAGTCATTTGTGGACCAAAAGTCAAAAAACTTGATCATCGATGGAGACAGTTGCATGAATGTAGAGTTAGCTTCAACTGTAGAGCGTCTGAAGCTGTCCATAAAACCACATCCACAACCATGTAAGGTAGCATGGATTCATGACACAATAATTCCAGTAACTCAACAATGTGTTGTCTCTTTTCGATGTGATAAGTATAAAGATGCCATCTTATGCGATGTTTTCCCCATGTAAGTAACTCATATTCTCCTTGATTTCCCTTGGCTATATGATCGCAATATACAACATAATGAAAGGGAAAATACATATTCCTTTTCCATGAAAAAAGAGACATTCTCTTGAACCCATGAACACAAATGATATCAGAAACTTTAAAACCAAAAAGACTGCAAAGTTTGCGACAACTGATCAAAAGAAGAACTCCATCTTTTGTCAAAGAAGTAGTTTGAAGTGGAAAGTAAAGAATCAAAAGTTGTTTATGCTATAATAAGTTAGGAGGTAAAGGAATCAATGGCTTGTTCAACAAAAGCAATGCCACCAAAGTGGCAAGGCTACTGTTTGACTTTTATGATATTACTCCACTGGACTTGCCAAATGAACTTCCTTCAATTTGTAGCGTTCAACATGAGATTGACTTATTTTTGGGATTACAATTGACTAACTTACCAACCTACCATATGAATCCTAGTGAACATGCTGAGCTTGAGTGACAAGTAAATGAATTATTTTCGAAAGGGTTTATATGAAAAAAGTTTAAGCCCATGTGCTATGGTAACATTACTCACATCCAAGAAGGACGGGATTTGGAGGATGTGTATTAACAGTCATGCAATCAACAAGATTACCGTCGACTATAGGTTCCTCATGCCTCGTCTTGATGACATGCTAGATCTCATGTAAGCTTGACATACTTTCAAAGATAGATTTAAAGAGCGGATATCACCAAATTTGCTTAAAGTTAGGAGTTAAATGGAAAACAACATTCAAAACAAAAGATGACTTGTAACAGGGTTACCCTTTGTTTGTGCCTCAATTGGTCTCACGATCAGGAAGCCTCAATTGGTCTCACGATCAGGAAGGTCCCAATGGTTGGTGTTGTTTACAATCCAATAATGGATGAGATGAGATCCTCAGGCCTTATTTCCATTTAAGTAGGATGACTTAATAGTAAGGAGAGAGAGTGAGAGGGTCGATCAGATGAGAGAGGAGGGAGTGGGGGCCAAAAGAAGAAAAAAAGTGGTGCGGTGGTAGCAGGTTGGCAGTTGAGGAAGCCATGTTACTGTGTGTGGCCAAGGGGTCGCTGCCACAGGTGAGCAGGAGCGAAGAGATTGTAGCCGGTGATCAAAACCCGAACCTCCTTTGGGTCCCCAGAACCCGATCTACACTTGTGAGGCAATTTGCTTTCATTCCTTTTATCAGTGATTAGTCACACATTTAGATCGTGTAATGCTCCAAATACTTTCGTGCACTTCATGAATAAAGTTTTCCAAGCTTTTAACATGAGATTTCTTGTTATCTATTTTGATAATATTCTTATTTTTAGTAAGTTTAAGGAGGAACACATCTTTTATTTACAATAAGTTATGAAAATACTTGCCAAGAAAAACTCTATCTAAACATGAAAAAATCCGCATTCGTTACTATCAGTATTGTGTTCCTGTGACTAACTCCCAAGACCTTACATGAAGCGTAAAGCTTCCACAAGTTGGCTTCTTTTAATAGAAGGTTTATTGAATGCTTTAGGACTACAATGACACCCGTTACAAATTGCATGAAGAATGGGAAATTTGTTTAGATCGAAACAGCATCTAGAGCTTTCGAGATCATCTAGAAGAAATTAACAGAAGCACTATTGTTACATTTTTCGATTTCTCTAGGATATTTGAAGTGGCTTGTGATGCATCT
Source organism: Carica papaya (assembly GCF_000150535.2). The sequence goes on from NW_019014685.1 coordinate 2,318,535, forward strand.
CAAGTAGGTACTGATGGCGTACTTAGTTAGGAAGGACGTGAAATAGCATACTTTAGTGAAAATCTTAATGATGCAAAACAAGAAATATATCACATACGATAAAGAATTATATGCTATTATCCAAGCACTTTGACACGTATTGCAAAAAGAGTTTGTCACTATTTTGACCAAAAGGCTTTTAAATATATCAATTCTTAGAAGAAACTTAGCGACTGTTATGCAAAATGGGTAGCTTTCTTGCAAGAGTACACTCTTGTAAGCAAATACAGGCAAGGGGTAGAGAATCAAGTAGCAAATGCGTTAAGTCAAAAGACCATCATATTTACCTCCATGACTTTCCAAGTTGTGGTATTTGATGTGATTAAAACAGGTTATTTATCCTACAAGGATTTTAGCATAATTTATCAAAACTTAGTTGGTTGGAAGTGTGATCTTAATTTTTCATTGCACGACGAAAACCTATTTAAAGAACTCGTCTTTGTCTACCTAATGCATCTCTTCAACATGAAGTAATATTGGAATTGCATTCAGGAGGTATAATAGGTCATTCCGGAAGAGAGAAAACACTTAGTATGGTGGAAGATCATTTTATTGGCCAAAAATAAAAAGAGATGTGGTTTGAATATTAACTTGGTTTTGTTTCTATCAAACCTACAAAGGAAAGAAGCATAATACTTGTCTATATACTCCAGTATTTGTAGTCCATGAGCCATGGATAGATATAAGCATTGATTTTGTACTTGGTTTGCCAAAAACAACTAGAAGCCATGATGCAATATTTGTGATAGTAGATTGATGTTCTAAAATGGCTCATTTCATTATATTTGTAAAGATCCTTGATGCTTTATCATATGGCCAAATTATTTTTCAAAGAAGTAGTTCGCTTACATGGCCTCTGCCTATTTATTTATAAGTTACTTTTGTTCTACCTTGTAGAAGATGTTGAACACTCAACTCAAGTATTTTACACATTTTCATGTACAAGCTAATGGACAAACAAAAGTTATCAATAGGAGCTTGGGAGACCTCTTTCGATGGCATGTGTGCAATTATGTTACCAAATGGGATCTTGTTCATCTCATTGCTGAATTTGCTTACAATAGTTCAGTAATTCGAAGAATTGAAAAAAATCCTTCTGAATACGTTATGGGCATACAATTGAGGAAAACTATTAACTTGGTTCCTTTACCACTGGATGCTCGTCTTAACATTGAGCCAAAAGACTTTGCCAAACATATGCATGATGTACATCCAAAGGTTAGACTGCTTTAAGTAATGAAGGGTATAAAGCTTACGAGTGATTTTCTCTCTCTCTAAAACTTTCCCTCTCTAGATTTCTCTCTATCATTTCTGCTATGTTGGAATCCTAGTAAGCTATTTAGGCCAGCTGCACCGTGAAGAATAGCCATGAGTAGGTTCGATAGAAGATATCTAGCAATAGAGAATAAATCCTTCGACTTGGTGTGTAAAGAGAAAAAGGTCGGATGGTCTGCGGATTACTGAGAACGGGTGTGACTTTTGGCATTTGATTTTCTTAGATAAAGAGGAGTGTGATTGGTTCCTCGATGCTCTTGATGAGTTTTGGTGGAGAAGAAGATTGGGGAGTTGGGCAAAACACCTGGTGAAGAGGAATTACGAGCTATGGTTCTCTTTTGGAAAGAATAGACGGGGGGATTATTTGGCATTAACGGTGCATTGGGGTCGACATACGAAGAGTATATTCTTTCCTGGAGGGTTTCAGGGGAATGGATGGTGGAAGCTGTTGGTTGCCAACTTTGAGCTTGTGGATAGACCAATGAAAAATCCTAGCTTTGCAGCGGAGAGTGGTAGGGTGAACATGATAAGGCCCATGGAGAAGGCGATTCAGCTAAAGAAACCGAGGAAAATTTTCTTTCCATGCCCGCACTATAATGTCTTGATTAATGTCTCAGCGGAGGGGGGCGGTCCACAATCGTGTGCGACACAAGCTGCTGGAGGAAATGCGAAGCGGGTAGGGCATAGGCAACCCGAAGGCAAGTCAAATCGGGTTTGCCCGATCAATTTGAATCAAATGGATAACTGGATTTCGGGTAGATTCCAAAATGCTTGGCACTCTCGTCGTTTTGCATTTAATGGGGAGGGCTCTTCAAGGAACATGGGCCAGAATCAAAACAAAAAGAATGGGTCGGGTAAGACAAATAGGTAACACTTGGAAAGAGAATGAGAAATGGATCGCTAGCCCAAAAAAAGAAGAGGGCTTAATCATCAAACCATGTTCGGGCTTAGGGTCTAATCCGACCTGGGTGAATGTTTGGGTTTAAAGGCGGTAAAGTCCTCTGCTTAAGTAAA
>NW_019014685.1:2344582-2355213 GCF_000150535.2 Carica papaya
TGTGTGAATCAACTCTTCCAGCGCTGTGTAACAGTGGGGCATGTGATATCTCTCAGAAATGCATCTGTAAGGGCAAGGTGTTTCAGCAACACCACCTGTCACAAGGACAAGAGACAAGCTAATAAATAATTTACAAAAATTACACTTAGCTCAAGCAAATTTAAGGCAAACTCCAAACGTAGTTATTTGGAACATAACAGGAATAAACATTCCCTTCTGGAAAAAGGAATGTAATTAACAGGTGAAGGGCGAAATGCGGTCAATTAGAACAGCAATACTTATTTCAACAAAATACATAGATCTTATAAATTGTACTTGAATGACAATTCTAAGGTACCTCGAACAACAACAAAAACTGCACGATTTGGAAGCTCCTGAGCAGGACAAGGATGACAAAGAGCTTTATCAGACCCAGTAACGCTCTTGTAAGTTCCAGTTGGACATTCCTGAGGGATAAAAATAAACTTAAACCTTTCAGCAGTAAATTAGAGAAATTTAACATTGCCACCAAATATGTAAGGGGAAGACTATTTGATAGTGTAAAGGATGGTAATACGGCACGTGAGCAAGGTAAAGGGAAGCAAGACCAAACTCTTATGTCGACCTCATTGCAGGAACATAATCTCCAGTAAAGATAGAAAAGGAAAAAATATCAAAAGGGAATTTAATTGAAATCCTAGACAACTTACCCTAAAAAAACACTAAACAAAATTCATTTATGCTGAAGGTTCGAGTGTGTGCCAGTGTATACATATATATATATATATATGTACACATATACATCCATAAATGTTTATTGCAAACCTTACTAAGCATACTAACTGCATAACATAACTCACGAGTATGAGCTTAGTTCATTTAGATGAAATGAAAGGTTTGAACTTAGTTCGAAAAAGAAAGAGAGAGTCCAGCTATAGTTTCAAATCACGTTTTAAAGTTATGCCAAACAGCATGCTCTGGAACTAACAAGTAAAATAAGGAAAAGAAACAAAAATACCTTTAAAATACTTATTTCATATAACTAAATAGCTACCTCACAAAATATTCCATAAAGCCCTTTTGGACAAGCTTTTCCAGTCACAGTTCCGTTCTCTCCAGCGCCATCATCATCTCCACCCAATCCTCCCCTACAACATAATGAAATTCATCAATCACATTGCTGGGACAAGCTAGAACATCAACTGCAGGTGACCTTCAAGTGAATTCTTCATTTTTTCTTTTTCATGAATATTTGGTTTAACAGAGAGGCCAATGTTTTATCATAAACAAATAAACGTGTCCTTTCAGTTGGCGACAAGAAAACTAAACAATCTATCAGGTCTGCTATGATTATAGAGAATTCAAATAAATTGCATTATGTACAAACCTAGCATGAATGTTTCCTTTCACACTAGCAATGGGCTGGTAGAGATCTCCAGTGGGAATGTCTGACCAATGAAAATGAATCCTTCCACCACCTCCTCCACCACCTCCATTGGGATTACCATGTCCCCCAGCACTCGAGAGAGCAGCATCCTCGCCTAGATCCAATGTACGCAAAAACATAAGTACAGTTCCACCAGAACCACCACCAGGTCCAAGCATTGAAACATTGGAAGCAGGAAGTTTTATCCCTCTGGCTGTTCCTCCAGAACTTTGTCCATCAGCATGAACTAAGCCCGCAACAGACAAACTAGACAGCGGATGCTCCAATGAACCCATTACTGCTCAAGTGGACAGAACAAATGAGAATATGTGCCATGTGAAACACAGATTGCAGGTATCAACTCTGAAAAGTACTAGTACATCATAACAGTTCTAAAAAAAAGTACCATCGGCATATATATTTCAGAAGCAAGATTAGGAATGAAAGATAAATGCCACGAGTCATTTAACTCTAATAGCAACCAAATTCTTGCATCCCAGAATAATCACTATACTCTAAATAGATGTCACTATCCAAAGCTGATACTCGTAATCATATGATAAAAAGGCAAAAACAATTCAACTGCCCAAGCCAGCTTACCTATAATACCACCGCCAGCAGTAGAACCAGCTGAACTGTCATTTCCACTTCCACTGCCAAGTTCACATGGCAAATCAGCATTTCCATAAGTAATACCACCTTCAATGCAGTCATCATGGTAACACCCAAGACCACCTTCACCACCATGGCCACCACCACTTCCGATACCACTGCTAAGCCATTTACCTCTACCCACTCCACCTGTGCAGCCTGAGTAACCGCAAATGCAAGTCCATTTACTAGTAAAATTCAACAGCAAGGAAAGCAATGATATTCTACACTAATCAAGACATAAGCAGACAAAAGTTCAGTAAACAATTTACAACAATGATGGCTATGTATGCACGCACAAGGCACACATATGCATGAAAAAAACAGAGAGGGATAGGCAGTAAAAAATCACAGAACCATTCACTTATTAAGGACCATCATACAGGAACCAACAAAAGCATACCCATGCTGGAAGCACTAATCACTCCAGAAGATTGGACGGTTATAGTTCTTGCTCGATGAAAGTGTACAATAGATCCTTTGATGTGACCTTCAACACTAATATCTTCAACCCGACAGATCTGGAAAAGAAAATTAACACTAGTTGGAAACAGGAAAAGAAAAGAGAAGATTTTCCAAACTCCGTAACTGCACAAATCATATTGGGTTAACACCTGGAGAGTAAAAGACAGAGATGCGTTAACGTTGCAATCTTCAGGTGGATGAAGCAATTCAATGGGGCAATCTTGGAGATCACAATTAAGTATTGGAGTACTGTCAAACATAAAAGTATGAAATTTAGATTTAAATAGGACTTTTTCAGAGGAGGATATGATGAAAACCAAGACTTACACAGCATCAATTGTTGCGTTCTGTAAGGGGCCGCGCAAAACAGATCCAGGTCCAACCTTCATCAACATAAACAGTACCTTCACTTAAATAATATAAGCATGGATTTTTTATCCCGCGGTAATACCATGGGAATTTGCAACTTCATCAAAATATTTTGCAGAATAAGTTCTTCAAAATATGCCATTCACAATTTTTGTCTCACAAATAAATGAATAGCTAGTCACATAAAGAAAAGTTCCCATCACAATCATACTACTGCTGCTGTAACTCAGCATGGTAAAACAGTGACAGTAACCCTTGTTTTGAAATAGAAAAGTAGGTCATGACTGATGAAAGTCTTAAAAGGCCAAGAAAACAAGAATTGTCAGACAGAAACAACGCATCTAGTCACAATTAGACAACCAAAATTTGTCACATTAGGCTCTTAAATTAATTATTGACAGAGACAAATGAATTGAATGTGGCTTATGATTAATTATCCACAAGAATGTTAACCTTTAAAAAAAAACAAAATCTTTTATTGATCAACATCTAACAGAATTTCCCTTCATAAAATTAGGAAAGAAAATTCATAAGATGTGTCATACTTTAGTTACACTTAAATAAGTCACTCCAAGAATAAAGATATTACAAATCAGCCACAATCACAAAAATGTAACTCAATCAGATTCTGCAGAAAGGGTACAGTCACAAAGTCAGTAAGAGTCTCGCCCATACGCGAGTGCATGTGTCCACTGTCATAGTTTTATTAGGTACATATTATTATATGGTATTTAAATTAATAATATATTTACTAATAAGGACCAAAGCTCGCGATGGGGCAGAGAATTCTCTCCACTCTGCTTAAATCCAGGTCAAATTGATAATGGACCCTGACTTATGGATTCATATCAATTAAGTGATGGCTGATTCAGCGATGGAAGAAATTTGGACGTGGAAAGGCATTAGTGGTGTGAAGAAGCATATTAGTCTCGTTCTCCTTGCTACTTTTTGTGCAGTGTGAAAAGAGAGAAACAAGAAAACTTTCAAGGGAGTAAAAGATGATTACGATAAGGTGAAAGATAGATGGTCCAGCCCTAACTTTTTGGTTATGGGTCATCCTCTTTATTCACTTGAGAACTTTGGTAACCTTATTAACATTTTGGTCGACATGTAAATATTATTTATCTATGAGTTTGCACCCTCCTGATGCATGTGAATGAATCATACCTTACAAGTTTTATTTCAAAACAAATTGTTATTTGGCACTGCTGGGGAATCCACAATAGGAACTCGAAGAGATAGGATCAAGTTGTCACCCCTATTTTATCGTTCAAGAACCTATAACTAGATCAACTGCTAAGGAACATACCAGTTTGGTATCAAAGTAGGGACCACACCAGTTTAGTATCAAGTAGGGACTGCACCAGTTTAGTATCAAAGCAATCAGTTGTAGGTGATCTGCAATGTTTATCTTTTTATGGAAAAGAGCACCATGGGGTGCTGGACAAATATAAAAAATGCACAAAAGTTTATAAATTATGAAAAATGCAAATATGTCCATAAATTATGAGCGAGTCAAAATGTAAACTAAGCCCCCAAATCTTTCAGCTAATTGAGCTTATGGCCCTTCGACAAAGATGAAGGGTATGGAACCAAACATTCTCAACTCTATCAAACGAAAAACAAGCGTCTTCAAAGGCTCTTCTATTTATTTCTTTTTCAAATAAGAAAGGCTCTTCTATTTATTTATAGCTAATGACCATAAAGTAGGTAAAGAATGCAAGCTTCTTTCTTCTTTTTCTCTCTTGAGATACCTTGCCAAGCCTACAACTGGGAAACCATAGAGCTGGCCATCAATAATACCATTTTGAGAAAGTTGAAAACAATAGACGGTCTAAGCAACATTCTCACACAAGAAACAACCACCCACCAAGGTTTTTCCTTCTTTGATAAGTTGACAGGCAAAATACGCCCATATTCAGCTTCTAAAAACCCAAAAACAAAATCTTTTTTTCGTAAAGCATTTCCCCTCCAAATCAGCCTCCAAGGGAACGAGACGTGTTGATGGAGGAGGGATGAGCAATATGAAGATAAAATAATTTTACAGGACAAATAAGGATAGGTTAATTTACAATCTTTCCGATAACAATTTGACTCAAATCATATAAAGGATAGAGCCTACATGAGGAGCAAGATCGTGTTGCTTTTGAGCATATAGGTAAGGGAAGTGTTAGCAGGACAGGGATAGAGAAGAGTTGCGATGGTTCAAACATGTAAGCTAATCGTATTTACCTGAAATATTCAAAGTTATAGTTCCAATCTATCATGATTCTGTTGTATCTACTCGCTCCTCAACTACATTTAGCATCACTTCACCTTGACAGAGATACCTAGTTGTGGTTTTTATCATCAAATGGCCTTAAACGTCAATGCCGCTTACACTTGTCTTTTTATCTGAAGCAACAAGTTAGATTGACCAAATTAAGGAAAATTACTTCAGTCAATAATTAGCGCAAGTTCAAATAATTGGTGACAACAGCTAGCTCTTCAACTATTAATCAAGATGTACACATGTTTCTCACTAGGATGCAGAATTTGTGGAAGTAGAATTATATCGACTCCTAGATTCTTTTTTTTCTTGAAAGAAAAAGTGAAATATTACAAATAAGGCAACAAGTGAGTTTTGAGGGGATGGAGGAGGATATGGATAGGATTAGAAACAGATGGTCCCCGACCAGGTGTTTTAGCTATGGGTCATTCTCTATATTCTTTTAAGGATTCTGGAGATCTTATTGACTTTTTGATTGATATGTAAATATTTTAGTATAGGGGTTAGCACTCTTGGTGCTTGGATTTGATGACATAAACACATTTTTATTCTTAAAAAAAAAGCCAGCAAGTGAGTGCCACCCTAGAATAAAAGGATTACAACTTTCAAGAAGAGCTTAAAACATCTAGAATGGTTCCCAAGACCACCTGCATAATGTAGAGATTGATCTCTAAACAAAAAACTCAAGGTCTGAAACCGATGATCTTTAATACTACCAAAAGAAGAGATGCTGCCTCAAACAATCTTTTGTTTGTCTCCTTCCAGATCACCCAAATTGTAGCCAACGAAATAAGGGAGATAAGATTCTTCCTCTCTTTGTTAGTGGACTACCAATCCCAAGCCAAAAATTTTTATTTTCACCAAGAACTTTTTTTCTTGAAAAATTTATTTTTCACCAAGCACTAACCATCCAAGAGAGGTTGAAGAGATTGAGGATTGAATCCTATAATCTTCTAGACTTAGGGCATCAAAGAAAGATCATTGAGGGGGACCATTCCCATGTAGCAGACTAGCAGCCAGTAACAATGATTCTCCCTCATTTTAAGTTGTCAATTTAAGAAAGAATATTTCATAGGCAGCTTCCCAAGCAAAGAAAGCAATTCAAGGTGACGCTTTTTCTTCCAAATCCTTCTCAATAAATCTAAAAGCAACTTCAGTTTGAAAAGGAGATTGAGCCAGGAGTCAACAACGTAATCTGCATTCTTTAGGACTGGCAGAACTAATATCAAATTTATTGGCAATATGATCAAGAGGAGAGATGACAAATAATGAATTAGACAAGTCTTCGATCTCCCAATCTTTCAAATTATAGGTAAGTGAAATATAGCTTTCATTGGGAGATGAAAAATCAACCCAAAGCAAATCTTCTATGGTGATCAAGAGGAGAGATGACAAAAGCAATGAATTAGACAATTCTTCAATCTCCCAATCTTTCAAATTATAGGTAAGTGAAATATAGCTTCCATTGGGAGATGAGGAATCAACCCAAAGCCAAGTCTTCTATGGTGCGTCAAAAAGGTCCAACCCAGAACCATTATCCCTTTCTGAAGCAGCTTAGTTAAGAGAAATTTGCGGATACAAGAATGGAAAACCTTTGTTTCAATTGTAATGAATGGCTTTTTCCTGCTCATCACTGAAAAACATTTATTTCATGCTTATTGTTCAATTTAATTGTCAATTTGTTTGTTCTTTCTATTGACAATTTTTTATTCTATCAACTGCCAGTTACGACTCATTTATGTTTGAAATACTACATCTTTGATCTAGGTCTGCTATCTATTAGGAGTGAAGTCTTCATCCTAAATCAGAGAATGATGTTGTATTCCCTTATAAGCCATAAAAGGATGTCGTAGATAGATTGATCCAAAAAAATTTAACTGAAACTTTGAGTATTTTCTTATTCAAGAGATTGTTGGATTTTCTCTTGATGAGCTGAAACTTATTTAACTGAAATAACTCATAAAGCTTGACGTTTGCTGAAGCATTCCACAAATCTTATGACTTTTCAATTCAAAAACCTATAACTAGATCAGGGCCAGGGAAGTTACTAGAAGAGGGAAGAATCTTACCTTTTTTACTGAAACAAAAAGAAAAGATGACATTAAGAGGCACCAGAAGGTTGCAGCCCTTGTACATTTAAAAGAAATCAAAGACAAAATATCAATAAGGTTCTCTAGAATCCTCATCGTAAAGAACAGGATTCTCTGTTAACAAAATACTCAAAGAATGGACAAAGGTCTTAATTCTATCAAAAGAGGAATAAAAGCCCTCAGAAACCCTTATCTTTATTTCTTTCCAAATAACCTAAAATATAGAGATAGGAATAAGATTATAAAGCTTCTTTCTAGATTCACAAACTCTTAGATCTCCATTCCCCCCCCCCAAAAGTGAAAAAAGAAAAAAAGAAACAAGCCTAAACCTTCCGCCCATAAGCTAGAAACAATCCAAGACAGATTGAGAGGACTAGAAATCTTACCATAATTCATAATTAGTTTTAGGAAAGAGAAGAATAACCAAAAAGCTATTAAGAGGGTGTTTGGATTTACTTTCTTTCTTGACCAAAGATATTTAAGAGCTGATACCAGTATAATGAAAAGCTTAAAAGCACTTGGGTACACCTTAAAATGACTAAACGCCACAAAGCTTTTTAGTAAAAAAAAATATAAGTGATCTAGTGAAACTCTTTTGACCAATATGTTTTACTAGAACACCCCTAGTAAAAGCAAAATATTGCATTTAGATAATTTTTAATCAATAGTAACCAATTAACTGTCCTTTTTTTTGTCTTCTTATTAATTATTCAACTAACACTAATATAAGCTTAAAACTATTGGAGCTAAAAGCCCTATGGAATTAAAGCACCAAAAGAATAAGTCAATCCACACACCTCGAAATACAGCAGATAAATCTACAAGTCACCAAATGCAAAATTACCATCAATTATGACAAGAAAGCTACTTACATGAATACTGTAAAACAGTGACAGAACTAGTCGCTGTGCCTCAATTGAATTTCCTGGTCCTGATAGATTCAACAAACCTTGTCCATGAACTCCAAGATTTGCATTAGAGTGTATGACAGATGACTCCTATTTATTATTTAAAAAAAAAAAAAAAAATCCAAAGGCATGTCATGTGATGCATCATTAAATCCTGAACAAGTAAAAGAAATGGCAATAGCATGATGGATAAAATACCTTAAGAACAAATAAATTACTAGCCTCAAGCAGGGAAGTTGCTACAGTTGCATCTCCACCCCCATCTATAACCATTTGGGAATTCCACATCAGGAACATCTTAACAGTCATGCGTAATGCTCCATAAACCTGGCAGATGCCAAACACAGTAATCATACAGCATTTATGAAGTTTTATATAATCATGTCTATTAAATAGAGACAAACTGAGGCTCAGGATTTTTCACTCCAGCAAATGAATGTATGCATATAAAAGAAAAGTGACATGAACATTTCAACATAGAATTGAAGCAGAAACTGAGAAATGCACAGTTGTCACCTTGATTATAGAGTCACTCATTAACAGTTCTTCTGCCAACAGTTCAAACTCGGATGATGCATAATGAGCTAGTCCAAAGCTCAAAACCCCTCCACACAACAGACTAATCTGTCCTTGAACCTATAGGCATATAAAAAACATACCATATGAAACGTAACTTTACAAGCAAAATGCAAGTATAGCTCCAAAAGAAATAAAACTTAACAAAGTAGCCATTCGATCATATTTAGGATGGTAGAGGAGGATCGGTTGGGGAGGGGAGGGAGAGGAAGACAAGCACTAAACCCACACAAAGAAAAATAATAATGAGCACACTGTCATTAGCAAACAATAAACCAAACAAATGGTACAAAAGAAGCCAAAGCTAAGTGATCCAAATAAAACATTATTCTTAGTCAAAAAAAAAAAAAAAGAAGTATGATTAGATAGAGAAAGAGGAATACAGAAACGAAGTTGTCCACCCAACAGAAGGAAGAGGGAAAAACAGGTTATTCTCAATAAACAGAAAAATGAAAAAGGAGAAAAATCAGTGACTCTCAACAATGGGTAGCTGGCCAATCTTTATGCAAAATAGACAAAAAGAAAAAATCTGTAAAGTGCCCATACGCCTTAGCTCAAACAGTCATCATATCCTAAGGAGGAAAAAAGGCAGGAAACAAAATGATCCTTTATAGATCGTAGCATGTCTCTCCAATCACGGCAGTCACAGGCCAGCAAAAAAGAACCCCATGCACAAGGATTTAATCTCCTCGTACCAAAACCTTGAAGAAAAGAAATAAACCCCTCGATAGGAGGAGAAACACAAGAAACTCCAAATATAAAATAAATGAATCCAAACTTTCCAGGCCATATCAAAATGCAAAAAGAAAAAATTGGACTGAGACTGAAGGAAACAGGAGCCCAGTAGGTACTGAAAGTTAATATATTAAAATCCGGGAACAGAGCAGAGTATAAATCTATAAACAACATAATCACTCTCATGCAAGCCACCAGTACTTGATACATTAAGTCTTAGTGTGAGAAATGAGTGCAAACATATATAAGAAACTTGTAATACATTTCATATCAATTAAGGAAATATAAACATCTTAACGGCAATAGTATTCTCAGGAAATAAATATAGCATGCCTAAACTTGAGAGGAAAGATATTGATCTGTATATTTTAAGAATTCAAAATAGACAAGACCTGAACACGACTCCAAAGCAAAGGAACAGTGGCCCTTGCATGATTTCGAATATAAACATTTGTCCAAAGAGGCTGATAAGGAAACTCTAGCAAAAGTGTTTCTGTATCTGTTGTCATATTGGTATTGCTAACCGTAAGGCTCCGAGGAACAGCATCATAAAATGTCCCAGCAGCACCAGCATTACGTGGACAGCCAAAACTACTCCCCCCTGCAAATATAACAATAAATCTTCTGGTCTATACTAATTTTGCAAAAATCCACTAGCAGAGTAAAAAACCTCTGGTATGAAAGCATAACTTTTGAGAATGCAGAAGACTTGAAAGAATTCTAAACAAGGACATTTTAGTCTTAACTGAGACTACCGTAAGTAACTACATAAGAATTATAAGATGTTTTGCATTGTCTATAAGCTGCTTATTCTGTTTAGTAAACTGAAAAGTTACTTATAATCATCTACTTACAAAATAAGCATAAGCACCTTTTAAGCAGAGAAACTGAAACATCACCACTTTAACTTCATTTCTAATGATTTGCTTAGATTGCTATTTTTAACGTGTCCACTGACCTATCTATCCCAATATCCATGCATAGAACGACTATTTTTTTCAATCAACGTTTTGGTGCTTTGCGTTACTCAAAGTACCTAGTGCTTAAGCATAATTTTTTCAACAATCCCGAACAACCTCTCAAGAAGGTGGTTTCTCGTTTTAATAACAACTTCAATCAAACATGAAGCCGTTTGACATGTAATAAGAGAATAAAGAATTCTC
>NW_019014685.1:2374292-2404385 GCF_000150535.2 Carica papaya
ACTGAATGTTTCTATCATTGGCGTAAAATTATTTCACTTTGTTGCTGATTGCTTTGCTTCTGTCTATGAATTGAGCCATGAACTTGTCGCCTGCGATCATTGTATTGATGGGGAACTTATTCCCCTTAACAATTTTCAAGCATACAGATAATACGGAGGCTGTATAGAATTTCACTAGAGAAAGTGAATCACTTTCTTGACTATTTCTGATTCTCTAAATTTTCTAATTCAGATGTCAGGGGGGCATATGATATTAGTAGATTTATCAATCCAAAAATATTAGTGTGATGCTTGCATTAACTGGTAGTGTGGATCAATGGTTGGGAACTAAATCACAAAATTTTTAAAGAGATTAAAATTATATAAAAAAATATTATATAAATTAATTTAAATTTTTTAAAATAATACAAAAACTAATTTAATATTTCAATTCTTAAACTACGTAATTGTTAATTACTTGTATTTTTTTTTATCTTCTTAATGTTTAAATGTACTCTTAAATTAAAGTAAAGTCTTTGACATTTTTCCAGAAGGGATATATTTTATTTTTATTTTATGTAATTAAAGTTACTATCTTATCTTTTTATTTTTTATTTTTAATAAAATTGAACAAAAGATTAGTTCTTTTCTTTTCTCCTGCAGCATCGTCCAGATTTCAAGTCTGATAAAAAGTAAGTTAATTAGTTTCTTTTTTTTTTTTTTTTAAAAAGAAATATTTCGTTTTTAACTTCAATTTTTATGTTTTAAAAAATATTTTATGAATTATAAATTAAAATTAAAATTTACTTTTTAATAAATTTTAATACAAATATTACAATTCAAAAACGTTTAAACGATGACTTTTTAACTTTTAATCGGAATTTATATTTAAAATGTCAAATATTATTTTTTACTAAATATATCAGATTGCTTTGAATATTTATTGTTATGAATAAAAATATTTCCATTTTTAAAAATTTGAGTATAAATGTGGATTGACCAATCAGATACGAGCGAACTCTGGAGCAGGAAATCATTTTCGATAAACTTCCAGATGCGCCATTTTTCACCTTCCTGTTCCATCTTCTGTTCTTGTACAGAATCCCAATTACATCTATTGATTTACAGCAGTTAGCAATGGCGTCTCTGATCTCTCCTCACCCAGCGGGAAACTCAGTGATACTCTCTCCTCAGTTGAAATCTCGTACCAGCTTTCCTCACTCTTTTTCTTCTCTCCCGTTTTCGTCTTCGTTCTCTGCAACTCTGACCACCAACACTTTCAAGGGTCTCTACGCCTTTCCTAATACCAGAAATAATAACAGCAACGACGCGAATACTGTTTACCGGTCCCATTCTAGCCAGACTCGCCGGGATTCTCGGTCTACTTCACCTTACAAGAGGAAACAGCGGCGTTCCTCCTCGGATGAAGTTAGCTTAAGAAAAAATCAAAATGAGAGCGACCGATTTCGTCAAGACCCAACGTTAATGAATCTTGATATCGATTTGGTAAGTTTGTGCAAGGAAGGAAGGTTGGAGGAAGTCATAGAATATGTGGAACGAGGGGTTTCTGCTGATCTTTGTGCCTTTGGTGCTTTATTGCATTCATGCGGTGAGCTTAAATCTCTGGAGTTGTGTAAACGAGTTCACGAATTGTTGAAACGGTCTCCATTAACCAGCGATACTGTATTGAACAATAAATTGATTGATGCATACGTCAAGTGCGGGAGCATGAAAGATGCCCGCCGGACGTTCGATCAAATGCGCGAGAGAAATACGGGTTCGTGGTGTTTGATGGTTAATGGGTATGCGGAGAACGGAGAGGGAGATGAAGGGTTGTTATTGTTTGAGCAAATGAAGAAACAAGGATTGCGGCCTGATGAGGAAACTTTTTCTGCAGTTTTGGCTGCGTGTGCTGATGCTGGAGCTGTGGAAGAAGCTCTATTACACTTCGACTTCATGAAGAATACCAGTGGGTTTGTACTGGGGATTGAACATTACTTGCGTGTCATTGAAGTTCTTGGAAGAGCTGGTCATTTGAGGGAGGCTCAGGAGTTTGTAGAAAGAGTTCCATTTGAACCCACAGTGGATTTGTGGGATGCTCTGTGGAAGTTTGCTCGAATTCATGGTGATATTGAGCTTGAAGATCATGCTCATGAGTTGTTAATTAGCCTTGATCCGTCCAAGGGAGCTGCTAAACAAGTTCCACTGCCACCGCGGAAGAAGAATTCAGGTATTAATATGGTTGAGGAGAAGAACAGATTGAGTGAGTATAGGTGCATGAAGTCCTACAAGGAAGAAGGGTATGGTAAATTGAAAGGTTTAAATGGACAGATGAGGGAAGCTGGTTATGTGCCAGACACCAGATATGTACTTCATGACATAGATGAAGAAGCAAAAGAGCAAGCTTTGCAATACCATAGCGAGCGTCTGGCGATAGCTTATGGTCTAATTAGCACTCCGGCAAGAACAACGCTTAGGATCATCAAGAACCTCAGAATATGCGGTGACTGTCATAATGCAATAAAGATCATGTCAAAGATTGTTGGAAGGGAGCTCATTGTTAGGGACAACAAGCGGTTTCATCATTTCAGGGATGGCAAATGCTCTTGTGGGGATTACTGGTAGACTAGAGATACCCAAGATCTATGACAGGGAAGATACTTGTACCAATGCTTTACATTGCACATTATGTTTTTTATGCCAGTCCAAATTCTTGATATTTATTCAGTTGCAATAAAAATGAATAGTTATATATTTCTGCATCTCTAGCCTGGCAAAAGAATATGGAATAACAATTTTGCATATTTATATTTAGACTCGGGAGGAAGCAAGCCTAACTAATTTGTCTACCTTACATCAGTTCTTCGTCCCTGTAAATATTCTATATTGAATAACCAACTGGAGAAAGTAAAATGATTATGTTGGCAGTGGATAGTTCAATTACATATTGGATGCCATTTTTATTATATTTTCATTTTATTCTGTAACCTTTCATTACTTTATATGTAAAATTGTCTTCTATTGAATAGAATACCAATAAAGTGGGAGAACCAGAGCCAAGATGTAATTAAAGTTGATCTGATAGCTACATCAATAAACTGGAGTTTGGAAGAGTTACATATCTCCAAGTAATCAGTTTCTATGGTAAGACTATTATTTACACATATACATTTACCACGTGGGTTTTGACCCAGATGCCTAATCACTAAAATTTGCTAACTGTTAAAGATATAACCTGTACAAATTTATTTGGAATTTGGACATATTTCACTAACACGGTTGATGTCATTCTGCTTAAAAGAATGGAATGTACTAATGAGAATTAACTGCAAGATACAGGTTTATTCAAAAATCAGAATTCACAAGCCAACCCTCCTGCCTGAAAATGCTTTGCTTGAAATGGAATATTTCATTATTAAGAGTGAAGTGATGTTGGTTGACTACTTGCTTTGTTGGCTGTCACTTCTATCACAGCTTCATCTCTTGATGGAACTCTAAGGTATGATTTCACAACATCATAAACAGTGAAGCCAATAGCTACTGATGGTACAACCTGGCTTGTGCAAAGCAAGAGATATTTAGCGACAATCAAATATCAGAAAAGAACAGAAAATAAACTGTTTCTCACCTTCAAGTAATTGATGCTCAGCCCTGAAAACAATTGCTTCCCTCCTTGCTTTCGAGCAATCCTGAGAAGGGTTTCCATTGTTCCTCTTGACTCTCCACTATTAGACACCAGCCTTTCAACCTATTGCATGGTTATCACTCAATACTATAGAGGTTTTAATTCTAAATCTAACAATACAGTGGAGACCAGGACCTTAGAAGTAAAATACCTGCATTTGCCTCCTAACAACATCAAGAGGGTATGTGAAGGTCTGCCCCAGTAGACCTGCAACAGATCCACATACAAGTTTCACGGTAATATCTTTCTTGTGCTCCTCAGGAACATGCCTCTTCATCTCCTCATAGAAATAGAACTTTAAACCAGCATAAGGGAAAATTCCATAAAGTGATGGAGCTGATGAGAATTTCCATGTATTAATTGGAAAAGAAAAACTCAAATGATCAAAAGAACCAAGGGAAACAGCTCCGAGTCCAAAAACAAATACCTGCACCTCGGTAGAGACCTCTTATCCCAGATTCCTTATAGGTCTTTGAAAAACAATCAAGAATTCCCTTGTAAATCTGTTCAGTGCTAACTATCCCTTGAACGTTCATCTTTGATGAACTAACAACCTGGATCAGCATTTTCAATTCAGTTCAGTTTTCTTTCTTTTTATGAAAGCATGTATTTATCATTGAAATATTTACCTGATAAGCTAATTTTGTCCGGACTAAATCAAGAGGGTAAGTAAAAATCACAGCAGTTCCTCCAGCAAATGATCCTGCCACTAGATCAAGCACAGGACCTCTTCCGATATCAGGAAAACTATTGATAATCCATCTACGATATTGCTCATAAGCCATATAATGAAGTGCGGCATAGGGAACTATTCGAGCAACACTGGCACCATTGCCTCTATTGAAAAGACAAATTCTTAAAGTAATTAAGTGATAAAATTTTCAGGGAAGCCTTCAAATAAATGACAATGAATGAAAGTTCCACACGCACCTGTAGAAACCCATGGCACCTTCTGTCTTGGCTATCTTTTTAATGGATCCAAAGAGCCCTATGCTCTGGAATTCTGCTCTTCTGGTCTAAAAAAAAGCAACAAATAAATTCCTCAATACAAACAACAATTGATTAAAGTTGAGATCAAAAGTTGGGGGGGGGGGGTTGCAGCTCAAACCCATATTTGGTCTCTCTTGACCTTTTGATTATAATTAAATTCATGTAATTAGGGCAAAAAGCAAGATATGCTGTTGTAAGACAAGTTATGGTAGAATCAGAATTATCCTACAAAGTGACAAAAATAAAGTATGGGAAACAGAATAGAAGAATAAAGGTAGGCTATAAGAATTAAGGGCAAGGTGAAAAAATGTAGGGACAGGTAAAATGAGTAGGATAGATTAGAGAGAATAATAACCATAAGGACACACCTATAATAGGGAATGAAAGCTCAATAAAGGAATTCTCATTTCATCATTGTCTTCTCTTCTTTCTTGGTAGCTACTAGTTATTATATAGGCATTGCTTACAACTAGTAAAGAAAATTATAAAAAATGAGAATTTAAAAAATTATAGTTCCTATAATATTTAAAAATCCACCAAAAAAGAAACTAAATATCATAGTTCGTCAATTAAAAAGGAAAATTCTAAAAGAGGAAATTTAAAATATTCTAATTCCTATAATATTTAAAATCTACCTAAAAGAAAACTAAAATACTTTATGTCTAAATAAACCTATTTAACTTAAGAAGACAAGATAATAATAATTACAAAAGATTTATTTAATAGAAAATTTATTCCAAATTAAGATATACTTGTTCTGCATCATTCTACCTTCTTTTGGTGAAAACCTGATCTCGAGTTTTGGAGTGGTGGAGCATAAGATAGGAAAGGCTCAAACATGCTTTTCAAAATCTTGAAAAAGCTGACTTTTGATGATCTCTACAGAGAAGTTAAACTTAACTAAAATCATGAGTTCTTTGGGATCATAAAACCATTAAGGTAAAATGAAAATATCCCAATAAATCTCTTCAATACAGTCATTGTGGATGAGAACAATTTCAATAGCAGGAGATAGAATAAGTTTAAGAACAATTTCAATAGCATGAATACGAACAACTTTAAATGGAGCAAATATATCTTACTGCTACTATTGGTTCTGAAGGAATTTTACGTTCTCCATCTTAAAATACTTGAGAAGTGTTAGTAATACTCTGAAGCTCAGCCTTTAATTAGTGCAAATGATCTCAGGCTTTCCTAACTTCTGAATATAAATCTATTTCATATTCAATATTTAACTGACAACAACTATCATATATGCAACGACCATTGAGAGAGTTTCTAGATAACATCTTCACTACAATGATATTGCATAGCAATTAATTGTGAATGTATTTCAATACTCTCTATGCATCCATAGGGACCAACAACTTGGTTCAACATCATATGTAATCAGGTAGATTACATTATAAATTATAACAAAAAGATTACTGGATTTCATGTCGAGCTAATGTTGATCTACTCTGAAAGTGATTGTAAGGTACCCATTTGACCAATCTGATGGGACGAAAAAAATTGTGTTTTTTTTTTTGTTGCTTTTTTGGCAGTCTAAGAAAGTGCAGAAGTAAGAATAGAAATTAGGCTCTGGTACCAACTAATATAGGACAAGTTATGGCAGAACCAAAATTGTCCTACAATGTAAAGAAATTAGGGATGAAGGTGAAGAAATATAGAAATACGTAGAATAAGCAGGATAGATAAAAGAGAATAACAACCAGAAGAACAAACACAAGAGAGAGAAATAGGGAATATGATTGTTACAGAACGAGCTCATCGGGAGGAAAATAGAACAAGGGCAGGCAACAGAGGCGAGCTCCCGAAATTGGAAATGGAACTGAAAGCAAGGAACAAAAGTAGGTGCTGCTTTACAAGCGGAGAATAGCTGGCAACTCGTGGCACAATCAGGTGTAAATGGGGGCAAAGCTCGACAATCGGCTTAAGTAGGGAGTAAGTGAAATATGTGGCTTCAATTGGTGAAGGATGGGGGTAATGTGGCAAAATCCAGGGTAGCTATTTAAAGTGGGTTAGGGTTAGAAGAAAGGGTCTCAAAGATAAAAGGTCATTTTGGGTGTTGAGCAACAAGGGTTTCTTCCCCCGTCGCTCTGTTTCCATGGAGTGTTTTTAGGTAGTATTCAAAACAATTCTAACTTCCTTAGGTTTTAAATTACTCTATATTATTCTATCTAAGCATGATAAGTCTCAATACTAAGTGGATCTCTAGATCAAATCTTTTCTTCTTCCTTATTCTATCTCTCTCTCCCTCTCCCTCTTCTCTTCGATCTAACTAACTCTTTTACTACTCTAAGTAACAGTCACCGGGTACATGTCAAAAGTACCTGCAACTTGGTATTCTAGCAGAGTGATTCTGACGAGAAACTTGCTGCCATGGTGAAAAGCAAAGGGAAAGTGGTGATTAACGAACCGTGGAAACTGCAGACTCTTGAAGACAATGTAAGAAAGGTTGACCAGAAGCTCTGTGACTTCATGGCTGAGATTTATGATGCACATTGTCAAACCAAGGAGTTCCTCGACCAATGGTTTGAGCAACTTGCAGAGATATTGCAAGGTGGAGTCAGGCTGGGTGAGTCATCACTGCATGTAAAGTCATTTTTCTAATGTTCAGCTCATGAGCGGGGTATACTCCCCATCCCAAAGTAGCAAGACACTGGGGGTAGTTGCATGCAAAACCCACGGAATCACCATCGGGAAACCCTACACAAAAGGTGTAAACTCCCATCTTCAAGGGATAGAACTCTAGGACTAGATAAAAAGGTGTTTGGAATACTTTAATGTGTATAAGATATCTGATGAAATAGGGAAAAAACAGCAGCCATGTAGGAGATAAGGTGGAATAATGGTTTCATTAATTCACAATTCACCAAAAATATTAGATTAATATATATTTGTAGAGGAACTGTGAAAGAGGTTTGAGGGGTTAACAGGAACTCATGTAGAGGAATAATTTAATAAACTTATACAAGAGGATAAAATGATCAACCAAGAAAAGTTTGAACTCTTACTTTCAGAAAACCCAGGATTATCAGAGAGATACTTTATACCCAGTTTTATTAGTGGGTTGAAGGAAGAAACCTGTGATGAGGATGCATAAACCTTGAACTTCATACCATGCCTTTGAATTAGTCCCGTGGCAAGAACAAGTAGCAGATGCCATGAACTGCAACAAGGTAACTAACACACAAAACAACCCAACCTCCAACCTAAGATCACTGCATCCACCATTCAGTCCAAAGACACCCTTGCCTGCTATCAATCATAATAAACACCCAAAAATAAATTTTCATTCAAAAGTACAGAAAGGGGCTTCCCAATACCCACCAGAAGGCGAACGAAACAGTTTTTGTAACCATTGTGGAAGAAGATACTTCACAGCCTATAAATGTAAGTTGAAAAAAGTTATGCCAGTAGAAGAATGTGAGGAGGAAAAAGATGAGAACGAAGAAAATCAGGAGTTATATCAGCAAGAAAACAGGGATGACTCTGGAATCCTCTCATTACAAGTTATTGAAGGTATCTCCTTAGGTGAAACAGTAAGAATCAGAGGCCTATTCAACAAAAAAACAATCATGATCCTCCTGAACAGTGGTAGTTCACATTCATTTATGGACTCCTATGTGACTAAAGGGTTTCAAAATAAAGTGGTGCACCATAGGCCCTGGCTAATGGTCAGAAGGTGACTAGCGAAGGAGAGTGTATAGAAATCCAATGGAGCATGCAGAATCATGTTAAAGTCCAACGGAGAATGCAGAATCATGTTTTCTACCATAACTTCAGAATCATTCAATTGGGTATCGAGTATATATTTGACCTATTTGCGAAGGTCAAATAATTATGGTATATTCTACAAGAAAATTTAAATCAGATAAAAATTATTTTCGATTGGTTCTACTATGATAGCTTGGAAGCAAAGATCTTGTAGGATAGTAATGGTCCTCTCTTTCAACAATTAGTGAAATGTTTTCCAAGCGGAATCATCGGCTAAAAAATGGCGGGGAAGCTACTCAAGACTCTCTAAAGCTAATTCTGTAAGTGGTGTCAACCACCTCCAAATGTTGGCTAGTGATGAGTGTAGACAACAGTCTAAGCATGTGGCTATTTAGATATTGTTTCGTCTAGACAACAGTCTAGGCATGTAGCTGCTTGGAATTTTTTTCATCTTTTAAGGTTTTTTGTTCGTTAAAAAAGGATTTCTTTTTGCATGAAGGTCCTCTTTTTTGTTGGACTAGCTGGTATGAAGAACTCATCTTTTTTTAAGTAGTAAATTTTGCCAGATAGTTAGGATAACTGTTAAAGTCTCATATTTGATGAGTAGCGGTTAAATTAACTTGTCCCCTAAATAATTTAGGTGCAGAGAAAATTTACATGAAAAGAGAAGAGTAAAGATAAGCCAGAGGAAACTGGGAATCAAGTTGAAGAAATATAAAAGAAATAGACTAAATGGGACAATAACCATAAAAGCACAGAAAAATAACAGGAATAAAATCCTAGCAGGAAAGTTTTAATTCATCATCGTCCATTCTTATTTTAGCTATTAGCCTTTATAAGGCATTAGTTACAACTAATAAGAAATTCATCAATTTTTTCTTCTAAAAGAAATAAGGGATATATCAAAATAATTAAAGAAGAAATCAAAAGTTTCTATAACTTAAGATCAACCTAAATAACCAAAGTTTCCAATAATTTAAAATCTAAAGTTAAATAAATCAAACAACCTAAACAATGATAATAAAAATTATAGAAATTTTCTTTAATAGAAAAGTTATTTCGATTTAAGATCTTTTTGTTCTACATCATTGATGTAATACTTCCAATATCTTATGCAGAATGTTTGACAACTGCAGCCTGATGTTATCCCCATACATAAATCTTCTCTTCTGAAAAAGACATAAATCTATTATCACCTCTATGTAGACCTATACACTTCATATGCATTGATATTTGATGAACAAACATCATTATATGACAGAATGAATTTCATCCAATGGATATCCCTACAGGTAAACCTTTTACGAAAAGAAATTTTTGTTCTATGTCATTTTGGTCGAACTTTTTCCTAAATGCATTTTTCCTATCCAATATTAGTTCAGTTCTATTAGAAGATGAAGAAATTTGATTTGAGCATTAACTGAATTCATACTGTAAGAGAATAACACTGTCGTTTCCCAAGATGAGGAGACATACTACACACAATATGCTGCACACCTTTAACTGATTGTTCCACTGACCGGGATTCTGATAGATACATTAGCGACATGGCTGGACCATTCACAATCAGCCCTAGTAACACTAATAACATTATTCTTTTGTAAGTCACAGGAGAAGGATTTGGGCCATTTCTCCTACTATGAAAATTTGTCTTGTTTTAAAGATGGTTTTGTTGAAGTAATTTTGGTCTTTTATTAAATAAGTTCATACCACAAAGAAAACAGGCGGCTAACGTAACAATAAGCAGTTGAAAAAATGTGTTTCGTCTACATCAATCGCATCGAACTCAATGTTCTTTCCAGAAAATATAAAGAAATGGAAAAAGGAAATGAAGGCTTAACAAGGTTTGGAGGTCATGTCTGTGCAGTATCAGAAAGTAACCAACTCAGTTTGGGAGTTAAGTTTTGTTCATACTGCAGATATTAAACAACCTCTGTGATATATGGGTCACTAGGCCATGTAAAACATGGTCCTAAGCCTGAATAACTGAATATAGTTGAACTGTAGACACTGGACAGAATCATGAATCCAAATATAGGGGGTCACAAGTCCATGTAAAAGGGTACTGTTTATTAAAATGAGAAGGTGATCTACAGAGCAAATTAAGTTGGCTGCTAATGAGCAACGCTCGTTAGTTGCGCAGCAATCAGTTGAGCTTCCAATTATCATTTATGCAAAAATACTTGAGACATTGCTGTTTTCAAGAATTATTAAATAAGAAAATGCTGACACCACAGAAGCTAAATATCGCCAACAAAAAACAGAATGGAAATCTGTTTCGTGATTGATCAACCTTTACCCAAATTATACACTGGAATACTCACATTCACTCTTCGAGATGATTGCTTCAACTCATATGAGTATATACTAGAAATACCCAAATTGCAAGCAACGACTTGCAACCGATAAAGAATGTGGAAAGAAGAGGCAACTGAATTAAATTCCCATATTCTCATTATCCATTTTCAAGGAGAGCCGATCGTAAAATTTGAATCAATAGTTAAGGAGTAGATAAAATAGAATCTTGAATTATAGAAGCAGAATGAAGTCAAAAAGATACCTGAAACAAAATCTTGACACGCTCAAGCGGAGCAACAGCAGTCTTGGCAAGGCCTCCAGCCACACCCCCAGCAACCAATTCCTTAGCAAACAGAGGCATGGCTTCGATTATTCCATCAAAGAACACACTCATCTCTCTTTCCTCTCCCTCTTTTACCATTGAATTGAAAGCACGATTCAATTACCAGGAGAGAGAGAGAGAGAAGAGAAAAAAAAGAGAGGGAGAAATGTTTTTGCGTCAGGGAGAATAAAAAGAAAAGGGTAGTTTGAAAAGAAGGAAGAGCAAGAACTGAAACGCTTGTGGACAGCTGACAAGTCAAAGAAAAAGCCTGATTGGATTTTGGTATCGGGTGGGCCCGACTTGAGATGGATTTGGTAAAATTGCAACCCGACCCGTAACCCGTAAAATTTTATGAGAAATTAAACCCGTTCTGTTTCCCAAGTGGGTTAATTAAATTTGAATCTGACCAATTATAGATTAATTGATCAATTAAAAACATAATTAATTAAGATTATAAATTAATTAATCCCAGTAAAAAGGAACTTATTACCGCACTGTAAATTAGTAAAAAATAATTTTTGTTTTATTTTTAATTTTTTTTTTTTTTTAGCTTTGGATGGAGGAGCATCTTCAAAATTTCCAATCAAGTCAGTTCATTGAATTTCAGACCTAACTTTTCTTTCATGGTGGGTATCAGTACGGCGGTATATATATATATTTATTTATATATATTTTTTATTACCCAAATAAAAATACGGTGCCTCTATTTGTGGAAATTATTCTCAGTTTTATCTCTATAATTTATTGCATTTTAATTTAATCAAAAAAAAATTTATGTTACATAAATATAATACTTGATTTATTATTTGTTAATAATTTTTTAGGTGTTTGATAAATTCTAATAAAATCAAATAAAATAAAATATATATAAAAATAAAAATCTAATAGTATTAGATTGAATTATTAAGTTTGACGAGATTAAAGTTTTTATTTTTTTTTAAATATAAAGAAATTAAATCTGACATTAATTTATTTTAATTAAAAAAATTTAATTGTGACATAATATTTTCTTTTAATCTAAATTGTAATAACTCGATGGGACAAAATCCATCTTGATTAGCATAATTTATTAATATATTATTGAGTAAAGTTTTAAATTTTTTAAATTAAATATTATATATTAGTCAACGTTAATGCATAATACAGTCATAAAAATTATGAATATCTTTCACATTTTCGGTAAAATTTCAAATGGAGTATTAGAATTTTAACTACTAAACTACCATGTTGGTAATAAACAAGATTATAATAATTGAATATTAATTTATATTTGCATTCTTTATAATAAATTTCTGGGAGAAAACCTGTTTGAGAAACTGGCAAATAGGGCTGTCATTATTTTAATTAACATTACAGGATGATAGTAATTTTACATTTGTAAAAGAACATGGTAGTAACTGTAACATTCTCTTCTTTCATTATATTTTTATTTCATAAAGTAATTGTTTTGAACAGAAAAATAGCTTTTGGTGGTACAAAACCAGACACAGAAATTCTAGGAATAATGATAATTTTCAGCCATTAATAGAAAAGAGTCGTGTTGAGATGAGTTAGAACTGGAGCTTCCATTGTTAACTTGCACTTCTATGAATTTTGTTGATTAGTTGGATTAGGACCCTCTCGAGCTCATTTCCGTTGCTCCATTCGTGGACTTCCGCCTTAACAAGAACAGGATTTCTGCAAATCCGGCGCCACAAAGGATAATTCTTTCTTGGCATCACATAATCACCATCTTGCAGCTTCAAAGTGGGGCAGTAATCACCTCCCCCATCTCCAAGGTAAATAAATTTTTGTGTCCGATTATCAGGAGCAGAAGCACGTATTCGATCAAGTACTAGACCCTGAGACAGAAGGTCATTATAATAACACATTCTATGCAGAGGAAAAGATGGAAGCATGAAAGAGGAAAAAAAAAAACAAACAACCAAACTCAAGACACAGCAGAAGCAAATACTATCATCCCCTTTAATATTAGCTATCATCCTCCTGTCTACTGCTGCTTCTTCACAGTTTCGGAAATGTCTTCCACTGAGATTACCAGAAATTTAACACAAGTATCTAACCTCTGATCTTTGCTAAAGTTTCATAAGTAATTAGTGAGAATGAAATTTGCAAATCAAGGCTAGTGGGCAAATGGATTAGATTTGGTAGTACCTACGGCTGAACACTGCATTCAGGATGTAGGCAGCTAACTCAAACAAAACAAAAATCCACTTTTTCTGATCTTTTACAAATGGTTACCGGCCACAAATTGATTACTCATTGATAGCCCATTAGATTTGGCAACCATTGAAACGTAATTAGTAAATTGTTAATACCCACCACTATAATAGAAATGGTAGCACGTGTAGCTAAAAACTAATAGACATATAGGAAACAATAACTCAAACTATAAAACAAAAGTCAAAACCATTTTTTATAATCTTTACAAAAACAAACATAAAAATTGGTTAACGACAGCAACCAAATGATCAATCGTTGGGAAGCCATCAACCAAGATTTGATAATGTGGTCGACAGGAAAAGCATAAAGGAGACTGAAAGATAAATAAAAAAAGAAACTTTAAAATGAGGTACTCATATTACCTTGCACAGGTTTGAAGGACATAGATTGCAACCATGAGGAGGTAAAGTTGGATCATGGTACGGGAAGACCATAAGCCTTCCTTCTTCAGCTACCAAGCTCGAATTTGTATTGATCTCTGAGAAGAAGCCCAACAAACCGTGATGTTCCAAAATCTTCTCAATGAAAAACTGATTGGCATCGCTCACTATCTTTAAATCACATCTAAAAATGTTAATCAAACAATTATCACTTCTCAGTCAGACAGCAAAGACAAACTACATCAGAACAAATATTGGACAATACAAGAAACATGTCGAAAACGAGATGTTACCCCAGAGAATGAGCCAATTTTATGGCTGCAATGATTCTAGGATCCATGTAGACCCGTTTTAAGCACTCTGCAACATCCTCAGCTGTTTTCCCTTGCGAATGCAGCTCTTTCAACATCCTATCCTTCAGAAATTTAAGGGGGAAAAACATCAAGCAAAAATCCAATTACTTATTTGAATAATTTCATATGCAAAACCTTTTTTAACACGCCAAGAAAAAAAGTAAAAATAAGATGAGAAGTTTAACTGAAATAAAACCCATTAACTATTAAATATAGCGTTGTAATAAACTCATGTAGAAACCCCTTTTCAGTCATTAACCTATAAACATACCCACGATTTCTAATCAACAAACAAGCAAAAAAAAAAAAGGAGAGCAAGCGAGAGAACTATTTAGATTTTCTTGATTTCATTTCTCCTTCTCCTTCAATTGCCAATCAATTACTACTTGTAATTTCCTTACAGTCTTGACATACATGATTAGAAATTAAACTTGAAATTTCATTGTGTTGAATGATGACTTGACATAACTCAAACAAAATCAGCAAATCAGTTTGTATTTACGCTACTCAAAACTAAAACGAGAACTAAAAGTAAAAATAGAACAAAAACTAAATGAACATGATGAACGAATTAGGCAAAATTGAAAATGTTAATGCAAGGTAAGAGTGAGAGAGAACAGACTACAAGAGCAGTCCAGGGCAGAGTAGAGTAAAGCTGATGGAAGAGTTGGGTGAGGCCCATCTCCGTGACCACCCATTTGTCGCTGTCTCCGTCGATTATTGTCCGGTCAAAGTCAAAGATGACGACGATTCGCGCCATGTCGAAGGCTGCGGGAGGCGCTTCCAGGGGACCAGGAAAGAAGTCTCCTGGCGCCACCACTTGAATGTGAGGATACTGCGTTGGAGAACTTTGGTTGGCAGACAGGCTGTTAGATTTATAGATCACTGTCTCCTGTGGGTCTCTGCCACGTGTTTCTTTCTAGTTTTCGTGCTTTTTTATTTTTATTTTTTCCCTCTTTGATTTGATAATTATTTAATCACCGGATTTTTGTTTGTGCTTTAATAAGTTTTAAAATTTTGATTAAATTATATTACTAATACCTATATCTATATATATAAAGTTGTTAATGTAAATACACAAAATAGTAACAATGATCCTGGGTTAAGCTTGAGAAGATGAAATAGTCATAAAGAATTTTGAATAAATGGAGAGTTCAAATCTGTTATTTGTTGTTGATAACCACAAATAAATCTCAGTCCTCTTTAGAATTTACACAAGGAGCTCAGATGACTCTCTTTTATGACTGTCTACAAAAGAATGAATGCAAGTCATCTCCCTATTATATATATCTACAAACCCCTCCCCATCTTCCTTCTACATTTTAACCAATTCAAGGAACAAAAAAACAAGAAGATGAACAAAATTTCACAAAAGACAAATTCAAACTTCTAGCGAGATTCGAGTCTTTATTGGTTTTAGCTTCAATCCCATGCTTTCCGGCGAGAGAAGCTCCGGGGAGATGCAAGAGGGGCTGAGTGGGCTCCTTGGGCTATCACTGAACTGGCATGGTCTGTATAACCCATAACCCATGAAGAAGTACTCCATTGGTATCAACATTGCATGTGGCTGCTCCTCTGTCACCATTGATCCACAAGCCTGGACCTGCACCAACACATCCCCTCATCAAAAACATTTGCCAATACATGAACTTACATACCCCATGTCTCTTCTACCTATCATTTCTTACAAGTCTATTTTGTTATACCTCAACTAGGGCACTATATCTTCTGTCCAACTTTGAGGTCATATAAATAGCCTCAGAATGAAAAGGAGAGTGATCCCCCACAAATATTAGCGTGCGACATCTTAAGCTCTTCAACCCGCTGGAAATGTCAGGTCTCCTGCAGGTTGGAATTTGTTTGTGACACTTTAGAAAATTCTTATAAAAGAATCAAAACACCCACAAAAGGCATCATAAAATGGCAATGTCATCAGTCTCTACCTATTGATTGCCTGCAGAAACCGCATAACGTTTACGCTCTGCCTCTCTTCCAGCAACTGAAATAAACATGTCACAGGAATGAAACAGATCTCATCATTAAAACAAACCACTTTTTAAGAAGGGGAAGAATGTCAGATTCTAGCATATGAGAATTCTAGGAAAACACATGGATAAATGCTAAATAAGCAGAAGTGTTGGCAACTAACTTTTCTGCATGCTTGCACAATATCTGACTCTGGAACTTCAGAATTACCTCGAACTTCCTGCTCCAATTAATGGCAATTCATCACTCTACCCGGTAAGTAAAAACACATTAGAATAGAAAGTAAACAGATATGGCGAGAAAAAAATATTCCAGTTTACCTTGCTGAAGTACCGCTGAAGCAAAAATTCTTTAAGCAATCCGCACATACCATAGAAATATAATAAATTTGACATCACCTGTAGAACACAAGTAATATTCATAGTAAGATCCATGATAATGGCCACCATGATGTCAATTGAATTCTGAAGATAAGGAACCTTGTTATAAACCCATTCAGTCCAAGAGGGTGCTTTGCATAGAGGGGATACAAGTATTAGACCAAGAACCCGTTCTCTATACTTCATCTGCAGATAAAGAAAAAAATACTAAATAAAAGAATCTCAATTAAAGCATGTCTATTACATGATTTCCAAACGGGAACATACAGCAAATAAGGTAAGGATGTAAGCACCCGCTGTCACTCCCATGCACATAACTGCACCAAGCCTGGATAGGAAATAATTAATGCCATCAAAATATTGCCAGCGGGGTTTCAACCAGCAATAAACAAATGAAAAATTATCTGAATCCTGAAAATGAAGGTTACTTCTTTTCCTTCTCTCAATTAAGAGCCAAAAGTTACAAGCAGATCCAGCAGGAGCCTTAAGTAACAGACATGCTATGAATACTCAGCCAAGGGCTAAATACCATGAGATTTTGGATTTTAATTACCCAAAGAAATTGAGAACCTCAAGGATCTGATCTGCTAAGTCATCAACAGAAGGTACAGGATCATCGGGACAAACCTGACCGGCTCCCAACTGCAAGAACTCTTGTGAAAGTGCCAGAAAAGAAACTACGTGAGTAATAGCATCCCACTTGTTAGCAAGTCATGTCGCGTGTATCACTAAATGAAACAGTCTAGGAATTAAAAAAAGAATAATGTAAACACACTCCAATAACCAGTCTACGGACCTCATGCCCAGGCGGGCTAATATGGTAAATGCAGAAGTTATGGAGCAACAATGATGCTGCTTCCGGACAGAAGAATAATCCTTGGAAACAAGACACATCTGATTAACAAATTGGCAAAAAAAAGAAAAATATCAATGTTATATTGCATGTCAGCAATGTATATAATGAGTGGATGAAAAGAAACTTCTGAGCATTGGTTTCAACCACCAATTCATGAATAAAAATAGTAGCACAACAAGATACAGTAGCAGAATATGTCGACAATCAAATAGAAACACAAATTAGAGGCAGGTCAACTTTTTTCAAAATTACGTGCTTTTACCAGTCAAAAACCTTTAGAAAATATTGATCCATAAGTGATTAGCACAAAAAGCAATAGTGACTAACCACATGAAGACAATAAACTTTTCATGCAAACATGCATCTACAAATTTGTCCATCAATTAAGGCAGCAGTATGCAGAAGATATCATGAAAATCGAACATAAAAATAACTGCATATAAAGCTACATTGATTTGACTCTCTGCACTTACGATTTAGGGCAAGATCAGGATAAGTAACCAGTGCTGGCTTCTCTTGGTCTCCATAGACGATAACAGAGATAGAACCACGGCCTGTTTGTACATGATGTTCCTGAAAGGATTTTAATAATGACTCATCAAATACATTGAAGAAAAGGGTAAGAGGCAAACATACCAACAGGTAAATCTGAGTTTCATAAATGAGTTTAGCAGAGATGCATTATGCAAATTTTCACTACCATAATTCCTAGCCAATTTGATATGTATGAGGAGGACTGCCTTCAAAGACGATAGCGTAATCATTTGTTTTCTTTAAAGGCGGAATTTGTCTGGAAAAAAATTATTCCTGATAAGGGCTTCCCATGTGCCGATCTCAAATAACTCTTTCCAGTAGGAAATCTAATCGCCTTCCTTAATCATACTAATATAACTTTTGCAAAAAGGGTTACATGATAAAGTAAGTGCTCCCTAAAATCAATGATTGTATCCTTAAAAAAATGATGAACAGGTTAAAAGAGAAACTCAACATCTCTGATGTTAAGAGAAGATATTGATGGCAGACAGAACTAATGGCCATAAAGAATGAAGGAAACAAAATAAAGTTAACAGCTAGGCATCTGAATATAATATTAAAAAAACAAAAAGAGGAGAGACAACAGAAAGCATAAAGATTTCTTCAATGGACTGCAACAACTTTGAATGAAACGAAGGTATAATTATGTTCACCCAAAGATCCAACTTCTTTGGCATAAAATACATCATACAAGGAAGGAATCTCCTCAATCCACAACCCAAATAAAATATACTTCAATAACAACTACTACTAATAAAAAATAAGAGTATCAAAACCCCAACACCCAGTTCCTACAATTAAAGAAAATGATCATTTCATAATCAAACAAAAAAGAAAAAACCAAAACGTGTAACACTTCATCGCAGAATGCACATTTTAACAAGTTTAGAATAAACAATTCATGAAAAGCAAAAAATGATTAAAAAAAAAAAACAAGGAGACTGCAAGGAAGAAGCCGATGGCATCCAGAACTTACAATCAACATGATTTACAGGTAAAAACAGAGAAGACGATTGGAGACCTTATAAGGAAGAATCATGCTATTTATCGGTCAGAACCAACCCAAAAGCATTAAGCAAAAAAAAAAAAAAAATTCATAGATCTGGGAATCACCCTCTCCAATTCAAATGCACCCAAATTGAGCTATTCCGAAGTCAATTAAAAAAGGACTAGAGAGTTAATGCTAACCCACCATGACTACTCCAAAATTAATGAAACAAACACACTCGTGATTTATACGCTCTCTTGGACTAGGCCCCAACTCGCAATAAAGAGCCGAAGTTAATTTTTCTTTTGAAGAAAAAAAAATTCCTCGTTTTCACGCAATGCACAAACCAATAATTCAAGAACCCAGCAGAACATAACGTTACTCGTTCGCCAAAACTCAAAAAGAAAAAGGCGGAATAAATAAAGCATTTAAAAATTCGGTAACTACCAAGCAGAAGTTGAAACGAAACGAAAAGCAAAAAAAAAAAAAAAAAAAAACTCAGAAGATAGAGAATTGAAGGTGAGCGTATTCAGAAATGGAACCTTTCCACCGAGATAGATCTTCTCCATGTCGAGAGAAACGGTGTCGTTGGAGTCTGCCATGGCCGTGGCTCTGTATCTCCAAAACAATAGGAAGCTTCTTCGCCCCCCTTTTAACTCCCAAAATCTCTCCCTCAGTATCTCTCTCTCTTTCTCTCTCTCCCTCCTCCCTCCTCCCTCCTCCCTCCTCCCTCCTCCGAGAAATATACGCCTTTTTCTTTTGCCTTCTTTCGCTTATATACCAAGCGATTCTTTCTCTCTGTAAACTCTGTCTCTCTCTCTCTCTCATTTTTTTTTTTTTTATAAAATAATTAAATTAATATTTTTATCTTGATTAGGAAAATCACATTACTTTCCATAAACTAAAACAACACGACACGCCGTTAACCTCCGCCGAAGGGTTGTCAAAATATTTTTAACCGACGTCAAAATAACAAATTAACGGAGTAACGGCTTCCAGAAAGAACTAAAAACAAAAAAACAATCGCCTTACGACGTCGTATAGAGTGTCGGTAGATACGGATCATCGTAATTTTCTTTTTTAATTATTTTTTGGAAAGGGAATGACGATGATTGACGAATGATTTTTTAATTTCATAAAATAAATTTTAGGTGTTGACCAAAGGTAAACGATGATTGGTGGGTGTTTTATTTTCTTGGTGTGAAATGAAGTAGGCAATGGGTCCTATCACGAAATAAGTGGGACCCGGTGCTATGTGTACGTCAGTCATTGGATTCTCTCTAGGAGTGGGGCCCAGCGTCCTTTTTATTCTTTTTTAGGGACATTGACGTGCCATGCCCATGTCCGGGCCTTCAAAGCTACAACATTTGTTGGCACATTTCGCAAGCTTGCCGTCGGTATGACTCAATTTTCGTCTACATATAAATTTATATTTTAGCCTCTAAACTATTTAGTATCTTATATTTAAAATTTACTATTTTTTTTAAATTTTTTTTTTCTAGTAATATATTTTTAGAAATTTATAAAAGTTTTAGTGGGAAAAATATTATTTTATTTTATTTTTAATCGAATTTAGAAGTTATAATAATTAAATATTAATATAAGTAAGTAAATAAATAAATAAATTTTTTTTAAGTGTATGACAATAGAATATTTTTGGTACAAAGATTTAATTTTTAATTCTCAATTATAAATAAAAATATTATATTATGTTATTTAAATAATGTATAATTTTTTTTTTTTGTTATTTCTATTAGTAAAAAAAATTATGTTTTGGAATATTTTTATAAGTTTAGGAACAAAAATGTAGAAAAATAATAAATTATAATTTAAAAAATAAATTAATGATTTTATTGATATTTTTATAACAAATAATTGAAGTGTGAAAATCGTGTTAAATTTGATGGAAATTAAACTAAAATTAAATTAAAATTTTCAAAGTTAGAAAGGAACATCTGGAATCCAAAAGCATATTCCTTTTAAAATATATTCTTATTTGAAAAATAAAATTGGGGAGTTTTTTTTTTTTTTTTTTAAATCACAATAAAATCAAATTTTCCATATAAGAAAATA
The DNA here is from genome assembly GCF_000150535.2 of Carica papaya. Next base: position 2,395,060 of record NW_019014685.1, read on the forward strand.
TGAAATAAAATAACATATATGTAATTGCAAGTATTTCATTATTTTTTAAGTAATAAAAATATGATTTTTTTATTAACTAAAATATTACCTTTCTTACTTATTCCTTCTTTACTTGTATGAACATACAAATTATAAAATATTTACTTTTTCATGTTTATCTTATTTTTTTTATTAGTAATAGTCTGATAATAGATATGTATACACATATATGTATAGATATATATATATGTAAACTCAGTAGGGCCTAAAATTCAACGTCTAAAGATGCCTCACAAACTCCCTTTCAGAAGTCAAAGATTCTAAAACTAATACTGTTTGAAAAAATAAATTTTCTGAGATTAATTGCAAAATTTTCAAATAAATTTAAGAATTTATAGGCAGCTGAGGTCGTTGCTTTAAAGAACAATGATGATAACAAGATCACCAGATACAGTCCACTTGATCAAAATGATCTGATCCATACTAACACTCTCTACACATTCAGCAGCAGAAGTTTCTTACCTTCCCTTCTCTTTCCATGTCAGTCCGAAACTGGATCATCAACTTCGCTCTCACTATTCGGGTCATCTGAGAACCTCCCACTGGGTGTATCATAACCATAACCAAGATCATACTTTACTCTCTCCTTCTTTTCGGCACCTCCTGTTTCTTCACGTTTTCTCCTTTTATTTTCTTTCCACTTCATTGAGCGAGCAGCAGTTATAAATGCACTACTAATTGTTTCACTCCGCGTTTCATCCTCCTCTCTATCTGTCCCTTCTCCTTCGTCATCAATGTAGAAGAGAATATCAGCATCTATTTCCTTCACCTCGCCATTAGATAATTTCTGCTTATAATCTGCTCTGGAATTATCAATCGCTAATCTGGCATGGTGTTTCAGGAGGCTATCTCCAAATACTTTTATACTTTGTCTCTCGAGGTCAAGTAACCACTCTAGGTAATGGCAGTATAGCAGCGGTCAGTCATAATTTACTGCCCCAGAAATTTTAGATGTAATGTGAGACAAAAATGAACATAAGCAACTTACGTATAAAAGCTTTAGGCGATGATCCGTTTTTCCAACTTTCTCCAGTTTGGAACCATTTCATTAGCTGGGAAGATAGGCGGGAATTGGAGAAAGAACTTGTATAAGAGAGAGCTCGCTTCTGATCCCCATCCTCCCTGCAGCAAACTAAATAATGAGTATGTGCATTTAATTTTAAACTTCTGACCTAAACATACATTTACTCATTACCTGGCACACTTGATGCCTTCCTGAGTAATAATCAATCTTTTGATGGCAAGATCTTTCATGAATTCAACTGGTTGGTTGATATCCATCTTAGGATTGAGGAACGAGTATTCCACCAATATAACAGCATCATATAAAACTTTCTTTAGCTGAACAACATTTTCAGAGCCCTGCATATAGATTTTGCATGGGTTCAAATTTATTTTGAAGATAAACCATCAATGAACTGCTTATTATAGATGATAAGTCAAGCTTCCTTTGTTAACAAAAAGATTATGGGGAACTCGTAGAAACACTACTAAGAAAAAATGATAGATTCTTTGGGCAAGCTAAATTGTAGAAAATATAAACGAAAAAAAGAAAATGACCCAGTTACAGCACTTAAGAGATGTAAAAAGGCCAAGAGGAAGGCCATCAAAAGACCTGACTTAGGGCTTACATTATTGTACATAATCTATTCAAGATTTTTCTTTAATAAAAAAATATAGTATTAAAGGCAGCAACAAGATGCAACCCGTGTAAGCAAGCTTTACAATTCTATCATATGTAAATCCTCATTAGAGTACAGAGGATGACCCTTATTAAAAAATTCAAGTTGGAACCAAGTATTCTTGACTCTATCAAAAAATTCTATATCCTCCAAAGTCGTTTTATTTCTTTCATTGCAAATAGTCCATAGAGTCTGCCAAAGGGATAAGGCTTGCACTATCCTTGAATGATTTATCCCCATGGAAACCTCTCCAAACCCAAATATCCCCTCTCACTGAACACAGCCATTTTCCAATTAACTCTCAAAAGACCATATGTATGGAGGAAAGCCGAGAAGTGAAAGGACACCATAGAAGAAGATGGTCAGCTCTCTCCACATCATTCCTACACAAGTAATACCTGTTCACCTAGACTACTCATTTTTTTGTGAAATTATCCAAAGCTAAGACACAACCTCTTGTTGTCTCCTATGCAAAAAAGACCACTCTTTGTGAAGCTTTAATTTTCAAAATCAGTTTTCATGGAAAGTTCACCTGAACTCACTTCGATCTTTGCTAAATAGAGATGGTACGATTTTGCTGAACATGCCCCTTCTGAATTGAGTTCCCAGAATAACTTAGCCAAGACTTCCTTTGGTGCTTCTTGCTTAGGGAAAATTGGATTAGATTGATGATTCCATTTATTTCCCAATCATTTAGGCTTCTAACCAAATCCACCACCAAGATCCAATGACCCCATCATCTGAGAAAGATTCTGCCACTGTTGCTTCATTGTTTAGTAATTCTATCTCCACACCATTTGTTTAACTAAAAACTCATCCTTCACCCGGAACCAATCTTCCATATAATAAACCCCTAAAAATCCTTTATTGCCATTGTAATATTCTTCCACAAACTCACCCCATACAACCATTTGGGTCTTTTAGAATCCCACTCTTTATTTTTTGTTCCGAATTTTGATTTGATCACTCTTCTTCAAGGACTGCTTTGCTCCATAATCTCCACAACCACTTTCCTTCTAGTGCTCTGTTGGATTCAACAATTGACTAGATCTGAGGGCCTCTATCCTTGAATGAAGTTTTAACTGCATGTCGTGCCACCAAGTGAAACCTTCTTTCCTCACCCAAATTCCCTCATAGAAAACATCTCTGGATCGCCTCCAATCTCTTCAACACACTTGCCAAAATAGACAAAAGTGATGAATAATAGATTGAGATACTTGCCAGAGTACTTTTTAAAAGTGCTAATATTTCACCATTTGAAAGGTAATTCCTCGCCCTCCCTGTAAGCCTAGCTTCAAATCTTTTGACTATTGGAGTCCATACATAGACATCTTTGAATTTGACACCGAGAAGTAGACTCAAATACTTTATAGGTAGAGAAGCCAATTTGCACCCAAAGTATCGGCATGAAGTTCTGGATTTCTCCCTTCACCAATCGGTATCAATTCAGTCTTGGCCATATTGATCTTGAGTCCGGGTACCAATTGAATCTGGATAAACAAGAAGGCTTCTTATTCTTAACATTGACTATGGATCTGGCTCATAAAACAGTAGTATATCATTTGCCAAAGACAAATGAGTTCTACCTTTTCATTTTCAAACCACTAGACCTCTAGAAAACTAATTTTCTCTGGAGTTGCAGATCAATATGTTTAGTGCCCCCATTACATTTATACAAAGTAGAGAAGATAGAGGATATCCCTGTTCAAGATCCCTAGATGCCTCGAAAAGACCTGAGGAACCACCATTAACCATATTGACAAAGCAGGTATTGGTGGCGCAAGTCTTCATCCATGAACACAACTAGGACCAAAAGCCAACCTTTTTCGCATGTAAAAGAGATAATCTCAATGATACGTGGTCGTACACCTTCTCCACACCAAGTTTGCATAACACCCCTTCCTTGCCACTTGTTAGAGAACCGTCTAAACTTCATTTGCTATTAATGCTGCATTCAAGATTTGTCTTCCCTCTATATATGTATGTTACCACTCGCCAACTACCCTTTCCACAACCTTACCTAATCTCCCCACTAGGATTTTTGCAATGAATCTATAATATTTTTTACCAAGCTTATAGGTCTTAACTGTTTTATGTTTGGAGTCCTTGCAAATTTTGGAAAGAAAACTAAGAAAGTGGGATTCAGACTGGAAACAATGACAAAGTTTCACGGAATTGTTTGAAAAGCGCAAATATATTTTTCTTGATTAGTTCTCAATTTTGCTTAATAAAATCCATATAAAAACCACAGGGGTTGTACTTACCATACTATATTTTCTTTTAAAGGAAAAAGAGAAAGTTGTTCACAAAGCACCAGGGGTGCCCGTCCAAGTACAAAAGTATTACAAGAAGAAAACCATCTATCTATAAGGTTCTCTAAGTTGTCTCCTTTGAGGTAAGGATGAGGAGAACATTTAATATGTAATGGCTCGGGATTGAATTAAACATATGACCTAGGTTTTGACTTAACCGTACAATTTGTTTCAATTACAAGAATTCTAAAATTTTTATCCTAGTATATGTTTTACATTTGTCCACACTTCCTAAAATGATACGATGGTTGTTGGTAAGTACTGTCGTGTGTGCACAAGAAAGCATGCGCAAGAGCAGCAAATAGAAAATGATCCATCCACAGAGAAGGGAACATCAAGAGATGCACATTTAGTATCTAAGCTACTTACACAAATGCACAAATCGAAAAAAAAATAATACCAACTAAGACATTAAACATTAATAAATTAGAGTATGTAGAAACATATACCAACCAAAAGGGAAGTCACAGGCAAAGACGACTCCAGGAGCATGCTCACAAGTATATCTGGGCAGCAAGAAAAAAAAGGAAAACAGGAAATGGGAAGTAGAATGTAAGCAACTCAAAAATGAAGCAAAAGAGTCAATGCCATTGAAGTGGTATGCGACACATGCAAATTCACATTCAACATATAATTCAAGCAATACAAGAATTCGGAGCCATCTCATAAACATTAAAGATCAGAGAAAGAAATGATAAAAGGGCTGGTCAGAGTAATAAATAATCCGCAATGCAAAAGAGGCACTAACCAAAGAAATATAAGTTTCGGAAGCCAGTTATGGATCCAACAGCCCAGCTTTTCAACTCCTCCAAATAAGTTCTAGCAACTTCACCACGAAAATCCAAGCACAATTTCAACAAAAAAGCCTCCAAGATAACCGCTCCGGCCAAGTAATTCACATCACAATCATCCCCACTAATCTTGCTATGAATTTTGCCGCTCACCAGAGGAAAAAAGGATTCTAGTCCCTCATTTCCTTCCGTCCAAACGCGAACCAAGTCCGCTACCGGCATAATCAAACTCAAATCAGCACCAGTTTTTCCCTCAGTCAACTTCATATTACCGCACAAGCTTATACAACCAAGAATCCCTTCAATTAAAGACTTAGCCTCTCTCATTGCTTTCCGCTCTCTCTTTGAGCTCAAATTCTTTCCTTGTAATTCAAGGACTAACTTGTACAAATGGAGAACAACAGGAGCAAGCAATGCAACGCTCTTTATTGGATTACACGAACCCGAACATGTGGATATCAAATGAAAAAGGCCTTTTGTTTCCGATATTCGATTCAGAGTATCTTCGTCTGGGGATCTATGGCTGCAAAACGACAAAGCAGAGTAAAACCAGATAGATTCGAGAGGTGGGTCGATCTTCGCTTGCATCAATTGGTAGAATATGTTAATTAAATGAGAAAAATTCTGGCTTCCTCTGTGAATTTCACCCAAGAGATTCTGCATTGATTGGTTTAGTGTGATATGGTAATTGTCGCCCATAAGAGCATCCTGTTTAGGAAGGCCTGCAGTTACCATTACAGACAAATCCATAGAAGAAACAACGTGAAATTACTTATATGAAACGGTAGAAGCAGGAACTCCAAAAGTTGAACGACAATAAACCCTAAGGATCTTTTCAAGCCGCAGATGGAGGGGTGAATGCTCGTTAGGGTTTTAGAAGGGGTTTTCTCCTGTCCCTCCTGTTAGTCAGCTTCCCGTTTGTACAGTTTCTAGGGGTCGACTTTGACTCCGTGGGTCCCACATGATGAAATGTTAAACGGTGTTGATGAAATCTGGGTTACGTGTTAAAAAGATCTGCTTAACTCCGATCATCAACCAATCAGATTTCTTGAAACACGTAGGTGCTTTGTCAACAATGGTCATCGCTGAAAAGCTCTTTACAACAGGAACTGTTTGGTGATGAACGAAGCGAAAATCCTCAATAGAAAGAAAACTCCTTGTTCTGTTTTTACCTCCATTTCATCGATTCTCTCTGTTAGTATCCGATAAAGCTTCGTGCTTTCGATACAGAGAGAGACAGAGGGTTATGGCGAATGTTAATCAAATACTTGTTGTAGTATCGATGTTGTTTGTCGGGTGGTCAGGTTTACCAGTCTCGGAGAGTGTCCAGAAACCCGTGGCGGGAGCTAGAAAAGAAGACATACCGTACATCAAGTGCCAGGTCTGTGAGAAGCTTGCGTCGCAGTTGCACCAACAAGTACAGAAGAAGCAGGCACAGATCTCACCTAAGAAGGTGATTTCATCATCTTGGTTTTTTATGTTAATGTCTTCATTCTGTTTTTTTTTTTTTTTTCTAAATGGTGGATTGTTGACGTGATCGTGAGTTTTGTGTTCTGTGGCTTTTTGGGGAAATTTTAGATCTCAGAGTATCAAATCATTGAGATTGCGGAGAATGTTTGCAATTTGAAGAAAGAGGAAGCTGATTGGATTCTTCGGATTGATGTAGTAGAGAAAGGGGATAAGTTGGAGGTAAGAGAGAAGTTCAATTTTTACAGCTTAGCAGGAAGGATCTTATCTTCTCACTCTTCTTCTTTGTTTTCTCAAACCATTTTAAGCTAAGATTTATGTAAGTTTCCTTTTATTTTCAGTTGATTGAACAAGATGTTGAAGGAAACTGTAATTCCGAGTGCAAGACAATTGAGCGGGCATGTCAGGAGGTGAGCATATCTTCTTGTTAGTTGATTGAAAGCACTTGAATGTAGGATGTAGCGTGTATGATCTGTTTGTACTACTTTGCAGGTGATTGGGTATTCGGATACTGATGTTGCTGAATATATATATACATCCCAACCTGATGTTGATTCTTTGCTGAATTATCTTTGTAAAGACCTGACAAAAGCATGCAGCAAGAAGCCACCTCCAGTTCCTAAGGTATCTTCATCTACATATAATATCTTGGGCTCAATTCTTTTTATGATGTGATTGTAGAATATGATAGCGTGGTTCTCTTGCACTTTGACGCTGTAAATGTCAATGGTTTTCGCTATTGGATCCTGTAAATACTGCTGGTTCTATCTTTGCCAAAATTGTTAACGTGCACATTGAGCTTGTGGAGCATGTGGCCAGTTCTGCTGTTTCAACAACACCTGTAACTATGCAATTTTCTTTTGCATATAAGCAACATTAGCTGTAACGACCCCGGAAAATATAAAAATGAAATGAGTATTTAAATATATCGAATGCGGAAGCGAGATCAAAATTTCAGTTAACATCCCTTACACGAAAAACCAAACAAACGTACTTAAAATATAAAAGGTTAAACTAACTAAGAAAGAAAACTCGAAAATAAACTATGCGTATGACTACAGAGTCTCTAGGCATCCCCTTCGTCGTCCTCCTGCGGAACGGGCTCGGGAACCATGTCTTCCTGATCTGAAATGGTTAATTAAGGAGTGAGCTACACTAGCCCAGTAAGAACATCACGATATCTCACCGTCACGGAGATAAAGGTGGGTAGAAAACCACAAAAAGACCAATGGAGCATAATTTACAATAAACTCGTTTATTAACAACAAAACCTTTTATCAATAATAAAACTTTTACCATCCACTTACCTTGGTGGAATTTATGAAAACAATATGAGAAAAGCAATAACATTATCATAATCATTGAATAATCTAAGCTGTAAAACATAACACTTATCACGTATCTTGTAATTCAATCATTGTACAACATATCTTTTTCTCATTTACCAGCCTACTAGTATCCGTGGGGGTCCATAGGGGTTCCGCTACCCGTTAACCTTTGACATTCATAATCAGTTTCCAGGGCCGTCCCCATACCCCGTCCGGTATGGGCGCCAAAACCATGAACCTCAATACCCCGTCCGGTATGAGGGTGAAACGGGCCGTCCCCATACCCCGTCCGGTATGGGCGCCAAAACCATAAACCTCAATACCCCGTCCGGTATGAGGGTGAAACGGGCCGTCCCCATACCCCGTCCGGTATGGGCGCCAAAACCATAAGATCTCCATACCCCGTCCGGCATGTGAGACCACAATCCCGGTAGGGTTCCCTACGGACCCGGTCCGTCCACCATCTCCCAGGATATCTAGTCAGGCTGACCCCATCATACAATTATCAGACTACACAATCTTTCATTTTTCCTTTTCCTCAATCAGCATCATCAATTCACATTTAAACAAGCAAATCGTAATTCATACCAAACAGGCAACATACAGTATCAGTTTTTCAGTCATTCAACCCATAATTAATAAAAACGTAGTACATGCACACAAATTCGTAAAATGAACACATCAAACCTCATTTTGCATTTAAAGCTGTAAACAGGCCAAATAACAGTAAATCATCAATCACACTAGACTCGGGCTCCATTAGCAACCTTAAGCAATTTCACACATGCGTTAATTCAAGAAATACTGTTTTATCATTTTGAACTTTAATACCGTGATAGGAAATAGGGTGAGGGGTCCTTACTTGTTTTCGGGATCCGAATACGATTCACAGTGCGCCTGCAGGCTGTCCCTAATTTTCCCCTGAATTTTTCCCGGGGAACTGAAACACGCTAACAGTACCTGCACGGGTTCCAAAAAAAATCCAAATTAGGCCCAGGGCCTCTTTCGGCCCAAATCGCAACTCCGGCACGGCGGCTCCGCCGTGCTCCGGCGACGGCGCCGCCGCTGGCGGCGGCGAGTCGCCTCGGGTTGACTGTTTTCGGCCGTTTTTGGCCGAATTCGGCCACACTCGCATTGGTCCTTGTCAGAAAACAACCCTAGGGCCCTCGGGGGGCCAAAAAATCACGGAAAAACGGAGCTTACCGGCGGCGGCGCTCTCGGGTACGGCGACTCTCCGGCGAAGTTCGTGTTTTGGTGATTTGGCTTCGGTCAACCTGTAGAGAAAAGAATGGTGATCACGGTGATATAAAAATTGCATCGAACGGAGGCCGGGAAGGGCCTCGTCGGAGGCAAAAACCGAGAGGGGGCGCGGCGGCGCCGCTGGGCTTCGGCCGCGTATTCCGGCCGTTTGGCCGGGATTTCGGCTTCGATTTGGCCATAGGAGGAATCAGTGGGGAAAAACGAGTCGGGGGTATGAAATTTACCTCGATCGGCGGTCGGAAATTTCCCCGGTGCGGCGGCGAGTGGCGGCGGGTGGCGGCGGTCGGCCTCTGGTTCGTCTTCTCCGGCGAGCGGCTGGCGGCTAGGGTTTTTGGTCTGGTGTGGGGGTTCTATTTATAACCCCTTGCCTTTTGATCACAGCCGTTCGTTTCGTTTTAATCTGGGCCGTTCGTTTTTGATTGAATCTGGGCCGTCCGTGCGTTTGAA
>NW_019014685.1:2480368-2503026 GCF_000150535.2 Carica papaya
TTCACTGGAAATGAGATACATAAACATATGCATCTCTATTTCCTGGTAAAATCACTTACAGGGTCATCTCTGTCAACTAACCACAAATTTCTGATTCAAAACTCTCTTTTCCATTACGTTAGCTTGATGTTACATTCCCAAAATTATCAGCAATCCACATCCCCAAAGCAAAGAAAAAAAGAAAAACAATACAAACATATAGTGGAATAACTATCTCAAATTAGGCAAGCAAAAGATCAAGAGTGGTGCACTGAGTATTTTCTTTCGACTGTTGAATCTACAAAATGAGCTTTAATTAGGCCATCAAAAGAGGCAATACTATAACATCTAGAAAAAACAAAAAATCCAAATTAAAACAAGTCAATGTAAAGACTCTGCCAGGACATACTACTGCAGGAAAGGCCTCACGTTACCTCCATTTTTCCCGTAGTTCTTTCCTCTCAGACAAAATCCATGTTACATAGATTGCAGCAACAAGTGCAACAATTGTGATGAGAAGTAGGGCATAGCTAAAATCCTCTGTGAGCGAATCATAGGTCCTTGAAGGTGCAAGTCGAGTGAAAAAGAGATCCACTCCATGTGCAAACAAAAGAGTTGTTGATTCCAACTTTGCAGGCACCGTTATTATGCTTCGGAGACCTTCAACCTTGACGGAATGGGTGACATAGGACTACATAAAGAATATAACAGTCAATATGAATGTATAAACAAGTGAACTTACCAGATAAAAAGCATGTGGCTCATTTACCACTCCAACTACTGTTAGTTAAGGTTTTCCAACTGAGCTTACTCAATGTGGCTTGATTGACCAAAGCAAGTAATGAGCCTAACAAACCTGAAGTGAATCCTTTACTTGCATTTGAACAGTTGGCAAAATGGAGTTAGTCAAAGTTTAGCTCCTATGAGGTCCAATTTACACTAAATTCAGTGACAACCGATATTTATCCCCCTTAAACAAGGTGAGAAGACAATTGTTAAGATGCTATATACAAAGGATTCATTTTTCGCATCTCAACTTTGGAGTAAGTATTACTCCTTAGAACAGGGTTACCCAAAATCTCCCATGCTCTCTGAAGAATTAATTACTCAATAATGTTAAACAATAGGGAGAATGACTAGGATGTATAAGCAAACACATGGAAAATAACCTGAGGAATGATCGGTAACGAATCTGTTAGAGGTATGATTCCTTCTTCTTTCTCAGCTTGTGAAGGGTTGAGTGATCTACGTGGATCTAGGAAGCGCTTATCAAGCGCTAAAACCTGCAAAAAGTTACAACGATATATCTTTAAAGAAACTTCTTTTGAATAAGAAAATATGAGTAAAGATAAACCAAATCAATGTACAGATGAAAAGGAAAAAGATGACGGATGCATCTTGCTTAGCTTTTTAACAGACCTGATCACCACTTGTACCAATGAGGAGCTGCTTTGAAGTTATACCCATTGCTGTAGATGTCACTGCTATTTCTTTCACAGAATGAGAGAAAAAGTACGACTGCGATTTTGTTACTACTTCGGGTTGGGAATATGAGGAAATGGGTACAGTAAGATTATGCTTTCCAAGAACAAATTTCCAAATATCTTTGTTGTCCTGCAAAAGTAAATTTTTGGAATAAACATAACAACAAATCTGCATAAGGAGTCCCATAATGTAGACATACCGCTCGAGACTGGTCATAAATCTCAATAACTGACATCTCATATCTGTGGGCTCTAAGATTGAAGTAGTGGTAGACAACCCAGTTCTCACTAAAAACCTACAAGATAGGTGAAGCATAAGGGATGTACCTAATTCATTAAAAGAAATAACAAAAGATAGCGATGAAAACTTACAGCATGTACAGGACCCTGTGAACCATGATGAGTCATGCGATGCAATATGCGACCAGTCACAGTATCAATAATATATACAATTATCCATGACTCCTCTGGAGAGGCTGATCCAATCTGACCAATGGCTTTTGGGGAAACAGTTGCCACAAAGAGAAGATTTTTTGATATATATTTGTACATTACATCCTGATCTGCTATAACCTTTGCTTGAGTGTGAACCACCTGGAACCCAAATCGCAAGACATCAAGTTGGCAACTAGAAAATAACAAAAATGTGCTTTAATTGAAGAGTGCATATTCAATGTGTTCTAATTGAATAGTGCATCTTCACAAAAACAAAAAGTTCCAGATCAAAACACTGTCAAACAGAGTAAAAAATATAATATCCTCTTAATAAAGCTATACAGTCCACGGTGTATTGTGCATACCTTTGTTATTATTGGTATTATTAGTATTTTACAGAAAACAAGTACTGTTAAGTACAAGAAAAGTATAGAAGAACTCCAAAGTATAGTACAGTTACAATCAAACCCACCAAAGATCAGTTTATTATGGCACCTCAGTTTCCATGCCACACGGAAATACAAATGTTAAAAGGTTTCTCATTGACCTTTGCCCATAAGGAAGCCAGAAATGTCTTCCTCTTATACAGAACTTAAGTCGAAAAGGTATGATAGCCAAAAATCAATAAAAAACTTATTTATAATTTTTAAGTTTTCAGAGAAACCTAATCTAACTCAAATCAATCAGAACTTTATTCTGGAACAAACTTGACTAATTAGTCAATCCAGATGGAAAAAAAATATTAAGGGAAAAGAACTGAAGAACTGGCCATGATCAAGTACCAGCAGAAATATATATTAGGAAAAGGAACAAAATCCATTAGCAATTTCAACTGACCTCATTTAACTTTCTTCTCACAGTCGCAATGATCTTTTCTGATTCTACAGGGAATACAACTGACCACAATTCCCTGGTGTCAAAGCAGTATTCATCGACGTCTTCTCCAGCACAATTACTTTTCAATGCATATCCTCTGATAATGCTGTTATCTGAGTCAACTGAATAATAGTATATGTTTGAAAACTCACGATGGAAAATACTACTAGCTTCAGGAATTTTGGGGTATAAATGGGCATGATTATTAGCATCTATAAGTAGATGGAGACGCTGCTCAGTCGAATCAGTAAATGGAAGTGGAATGACTTGCTCAATGGAATGAACAAGAGCCAGAGAATTTATCTCCTTCCCTGTATAGGTATCAACAAATGAAACTACACCTGGTGCATCTGAACTTAGTCCACACCTGCCAACTACAAGAACAGATGGATTCTCATCCATTGCATGCTGATGGGGGATCTGCCACTGGTACAAATTAATCCCAATAGGGCAGGGACATGATTCTGATTGGCGTAGACTTAGTAGTAATAGAGACCACACAACTCGTCCATCTCCCGTATGTAAGGCAAAAAGCTTTCCTGCTCGTGTAAGTACTATAAGCAGCTTCCGGAAACCATTGTGGTCTCTAGTCATTTTACTCTTCTCAGAACTTTTTAACCTCAATGCCTGTATGGCTACCACATCTTCGGGGTTTGCAAGCATCAGGGTTCCCTTAAGCTTCAGCATGTGTCCCTTCCAATAAAGAGCCCCATGTCAAATTTCAGTGAAAAGAATGACGATAGTTAATGAGATCAACATTGATTTTCGACTAGTGAATTCAGATGTTATTATCAAGAAAAATAACCATATCATCCTCAAGCATTCACAAAGTCCTAAATGTTGAATGAAAAATTTACACAATTCTGCAGGAAAGGTCATGTAATGGTTCAAAAAGCTGCTAACACTCAAAATTTTCTGATATTTCATCTAGGAAGTGGTTAAGAAGTGGAGACAAAATGATACTGATATAAGAATTAGAGACAAAAGATAGTCAGCTTTTCTCCTTGAAAGGTGGTAGACTCAAAAGCACTCAAAGCCAAGATCCATAATAACAATATATTAACAAACATGTGGAGCTGTTGAACAAACATATGAACTGCACTCTCAGAATCATATATAATGAATGTGGCCATTCACTATATGGAGATTTAACACTGGGCTAAACTCTTCTCCAATCAAAATAAAGTACATTTTGTTTGAGAGAGAGACAAGATTCACCCAAGTTCAATCACTTAGCTTGGCCCATTAGCATTTTAAAGCAATAATACACAAATGCACATACATGAATATAGAATATCCTACTACGAAGCAAGCGACACATAATGTTCAAGTATAAACATGTGCATATCAAGCATAAACATTTGACGGAACATATAACTATAAAACACACAAAATATTATGCCTTTCAACTTTTAACAAGATCACTTCCACTTTCTTGAAAGAACTATTTGAAGATTCATACCTTAAGCCATTCAAAGAGGTTATGCTCCACTTTTGCAACTGATACCCCTTGCTTTTCCACTGGAAGTTCTGATGTAGTGACATCAATTATTGAGGCCAATCCATCTTCTCTACTCCAAACAATTTCACCTTGTTGTAGCAAGAGAAGTGAGTGATCTTCCATTACAATCAAGGCCCTAAAGCCATGAGTCCTGTCTGTCCGGATATAATTGTTTATGAAAACTTTATGCGCAATCCCTCGCTGATTGTCCAAATGAATACTCTCTCTAAGCAAATCACTGTTCCAGTCATGACCAGCCTTCACTCTGACATGAATCTTACTGCCTTCGTGTTGAACAAGTGCAAATGCTTGTTGACCTGTTGACAGTGAGATAGCATCACTTATAGCTGTTGCATCACTGATTTTCTCCACCACCTCCAACTTCCCTTCATCTGTCACTCTTAAAACTATTGTAAGAAAATTAAGTTTTATGGAAACCATCCCTGTGACAGCAGAAGGTAATATCACTGCTTTTCCAGAAGAAGTCTCAAGAAGCTCTGAAATAAATGTAGGTTGAAAGCTAATTTCCCCATCATGGAAGGTTACTTTTACCAAACTTGTCCTGGTTGCATCAAGAGCCACAACCATGTCACTTGAAACTACCGAGATTTCCCTCACAAAACCACCAGAAAATGTTGAACTTCTATGCTTCAACAACTCTCCATCTTTAGCTTTGATATAATAGATATCAAATTGGGATGAACCAACAAATCCTAGCACATAAATTACATCACTGTCAGGAGGCTGAATCACCTGCTGAACCTCAGAGCTGCAGAAAAAGAGACCATAAAGTACATCAATATCGCCATAGTGAAAAAGAGCAGATGAGAGAGAGTAGCAACAAAAAATAAATTGGGCACGCAAACCTTTCAGTGGCAAAATCCTTCTTCCAGAGAACATCACCATCTATACTAGAAACAGCATGCAGACATCCTTTTGCAAATACAAAAATCACACTGTCCTTGTCAACCTTCAAGTTTGTCTGCACAAATAACATATTCTTGATGAAAATAATTCATTACATAAAGCCAATGGTGCAGCATGTCTGAAAAAAGGGGGGAGTGAGGAGGAGGGGGTGGTGAAGTTCTCAACAGTTTCAAAATTAATATTGAGAAGTACGAAAGCTAATCTTAGAAGAATTGCATATTATTTATATGCCAATATATGATTCCACAAATCTCCAAAAATTTTGAACGAAGCTTAAGAATAACTTCCATCGGTAGTCTTTGGAATCCTTGTATATTTTTAATTCTAAATCCTATCTGTATTATCCCGGAATGCATCATTTGGGGACTGGGCCCGTTTAGATTGGATAACAAATGGATTCAGGTGGAGGGATTCAGGAAGTTGGTGGAAGATGTGTGGAAGTAGATTAGGGTGGAAGGTACAGCCAATTTCATCTTTGCCTCCAAATTGAAGACACTGAAAACTGAACGCAAAAAGTGGGCTAGAGAGGAGAGGAGGGGTGTAAGACTGAGAGGATGATTAGTGAAAACCTTGAGGAGCTTGTTGAGTTGGATACTTTGGAGATGGAGGGGTTGTTATGTGAGAAGGGGAGGGAGAGAAGAGTTACATTAAAAAATGATATAGCAACCAATATGAATATGGAAACTATTTCCTGGAGGCAAAAGGTTAGGGAGAAATGACTTAAAGAGAATGATAGAAATACTAAGTATTTTCATTGCATGGCAAACCATAGAAGGAAAAACAACTATGTAGAGGAGCTACGTATTAATGGGGAGACAACAGATATGAGGCAGAAAGCAATGTCATTCTTCCAACAACTGTACAAGGAAGATGGGGGCCGAAGACCACGTTTGGATGAACTCCTTTTCAAACAGCTTAGTGCAGAAAATAAAGAGGTACTGGAGGTCCCTTTTAACAGAAGAGGAGGTCCTCAAATGCTTGGGGGAATGTAACGGGGACAAGGCACCGGGCCCGACGGGTTTAATATGAAATTTTATCAGGAATTTTGGGCTGTGATCAAGGCTGATGTGATGGCTGTTTTTCATGATTTTTACAGGATGGGCTATTTTGTTCAATCTATAAATACTACTTTTTTGGTGATCATCCCTAAAGATGTTGGTGCAAAAAATATAAAGGATTTCAAGCCGATTAGCCTTATGGGAAGTATTTACAAGCTGATTTCCAAGGTACTGGCCAAAAGAATGTCCAAGGTCTTGGGAAAGGTGATTAGAGAGAATCAAAATGCTTTTGTGGAAGGTAGATAAATATTTGATGCTGTTATGGTTGCCAATGAGACTACTGATGATATGTTGGGGCAGAAAAAGAAGGCATAATTTGTAAGATAGACATGGAGAAGGCCTGTGACTATGTGTGTTGGAAATTTGTTGGTTATATGCTTGAGAGGTTGGGATTCAGGTGTAGGTGGAGGAAATGGATAATGAATTGCATATTAACAACCTCTTTTACTGTGATGGTGAATGGAGGTCCACCATCTTTCTTTAGGGCCTCCGAAGGCCTCCGTCAAAGAGAACCCTTGTCGCCTTATTATTCCTCACGGTTATGGAAGCATTTAGTAGGCATACGGATAGGGCCAGTGATCTTAACATGGTCAAAGGTATCGCGGTGGGTGAAGGGGTTTCCAAGGTGAAGGGATCACATCTATTTTTCGTGGATGATGCCCTTATTTTCTGCAAACCAGATCTATATTTGCTACTGCATTTGAGGTGCATATTGATTTGTTTCCAGCTAGTTTCCGGGTCGAGAATAAACATGAGGAAGACAGAAGTGGTTAGAATCGGTGATAGGAGGAATGACATGAGTTTGCTGCGGTGTTGGGTTGTAAGGTTACTACTTTGCCAATTAAATACATTGGTGCTACCTCTTGGTGCGAAATTTAAAAATGTTAACACTTGGGACCTGATTGTGGAAATGTTTGAGAAGAGACTTGTGGGATGGAAGAGAAATTTTTTATCAAAAGGTGGGAGACTTACCTTGATCAAGAGCACTCTAGCTAACTTGCCAATATATTATCTTTCTATTTTAACTATACTGGCTAGCATTGCAACAAAGCTTGAAAGGATCCAATGTAGATTCCTTTGGGGCAATGAAGAGGGGAATAGAAAATATTATTTAGTGAAATGGGATGAATAGAAGAAACCTATGTATTGGGGGAGAGGGGGGGGGGGGGGGGGTAGGGGTTAAGATCAATTATGGAGATGAATTATACGCTTCATCGTTAATGGCTGTGGAGGTTTCTTAATGAGGATGGAAAATTATGGAGGACGGTGGTGGAGGCGAGATGGGGTGATTGGGAGCGGGATGGGGGAAGAAAATGGCAGTTTAAACTGTATGGGGTAAGTTTATGGAAGAAAATCAGAGGGGATTGCAGCATGTTTTTGGAGTGTATTGGGTGGCAGGTGGGTAATGGTGGGGGCATTCGTTTTTTGGCAGGATGAGTGGATGGGTGATTTCAAGTTGAAAGACAGGTTTCCAAGTATATATGCTATAGCTTGTGATAGAGATATCTTGGTGGAAAAGATATATGGGAATGGTGAAGGGGGAGAGGTTGAAGTGCGTGGATTAAAAGAAATTTGAAGGATTGGGACGTGGATGAATATTGTGATTTGCTCCTCCGCTTGGCTGACATAAATTTGGCGATCAATAGTGATAAAAGGATATGGAAACTGGACAAGCAAAAGGGTTTTTCTGTAAAGTCATACTACATTCATTTATGCAAGAGAGATGGAGGTGCTGAGATGGCAGCACCGTATAAACAGATTTGGAGATCCAAGATTCCCCTCTAGAATGACTTTTTTTTGGGAAAGTAGTTTGACTATTGACATGCTAAAGAGGAGAGGTAACATTTTGGTAAATAAGTGCTATTTGTGTAAAGCAGGTGAGGAATCTTGCAACCAAATTTTACTTGGTTGCCCGGCAGTGTACAGCATCTGAACCATTTTTTATGGGATTATGGGGATGAATTGGGTTATAGTGGGTACTGTTAGTCAGGAGATGTGGGCGTGGGCAGGAATATGTAAAAAGAAAAAACATTTAATCTTAGTTCTACTTACCATTTTATTGGGTAATATAGAAGAAAAGAAATGCAAGAGCTTTTGAGCGAATTAAACTAACTTTGTAAACGTTAGGGATAGATGAATTAACATTTTTTGTTCTATTCTATTGGGTCATGACATTAAAGATTAGGAAAATGTTTGGATAATCATTGACCACTTGATTGATATATAATTATTTTGTATATGGATGGTACCCCCTTGGTACCTATGTTTATAATAATATGCTTTTCTTTTATTTCAAAAAAAACTTTTAATTCAAAATCCTTCATTAATTTCCTAGGGCATAACCATAATATACAAAATGATACCTAAACTATTTGTTTCTAGAAGGTTATCGCTCCCTCTGAGGTTAAGATTTGTTTGACTATGATTTTAGAGTGGCTTAATTTTAATTATTTGCTTTAAGCTTGTAGGTTGAATTGTGCTTTTTACTCGTGTACTTGATGTGTTTTGCAGCAGCTGAGTGTCATATTCACCTCATCAATGGATTGCAATATGTCTGGAGATTTTTGGCTTATTTGATACTTTCAGTTTTCTTTGTTTCTCCTTTGAATCTTCACGGCTTTATTTCTCCTTCTCTTCTTGGTGTTGAGAGGAGAAAGGAGGATAAATTGTTGTTGCAAGGGGCATTATTTGCTGGGTTGTGGGTGCTGTGGTCAGAGAAAAATATGGATCTTCAAGGATCGTTTTTCTATTCGCTAGTCTCTATTCTTTTGTTAAGAGGTCAGCTCCTCCTTCCCTGTTATATCTTTCCTTCTCTTCAGTTAATGCTTCTTTTTTCTATCAGAAAACATAGACAATGACCTCACTGATTCAGACTTTATTTTTCTTTTTACTTTTTCTTTTTTTTTTTGGGGAGGGGGAGGTGAGGTAGAGGCATGCACATAAAAGAGACAGCATAAATTTTTTTTCTGAAGAGAGACCACCCATAGTTAACAAAACACAAAGATATTCATTTGAAAATTTGACCAAACTGCTATATAATTTAACTACTAACCGGCACCAATAACAATGACTTGGAGGGCTTTGAGCCATGAAGAATAGATTCCCACACCATCTGTCCATCAGGAAGGTTCCAAGCTCGTAAAGTACTTCCCTCTGATGAAAGGGTAATGACATCTGAAAAATTGCATTAGACATTCATGACTCTAGATGGTTTATTGATCAAAGATTCTGTTGTTAACAATGACACCCGTGCAACCTTTAAAACATTTCATGATTGAGCAACCAAATCTAGTGATGTACATGAATATGGAAGATTTACTATGTTAATGATATTTTCTTTACTAAAATCTTATTTCCTAAACTTCCGTAATCAAGAAAAAATAGAATTAACTGACAAGGCCTGCAAAAAAAATTAAACCTTAAACTGTTGACCAGGAAGCATGTTTGATATCCATAAATATAGGAAATACAGCAAACAGCACACAGACTGTAGAACCATTAGCAATTGCAATGCAGAAGAAGATCTTAATCTGGCATAAATTTGTTATAAAGAAATTTCTATGATTATTATTATTATTTTACATTTTTAAGTTATTTAGGATTATTTAGGGGTTATAATATTTTAGTTTTCTTATGGGTAGATCTTTTTTTTAGATAAAATTTCTTATAGGTGATCTTGAATACTATAAAAATTAAAATCTTTTTTTTTTTTGAAAAAAAATTTCTTCATCAGTTGTAACTGGCGTCTATATAAAAGCTAGTTGCTAAAAACAAGGAGAATAGATGATGATGAACTATAGAATTACAGGAATCAAATTATCTGTCAGGAAAAAGTCGAGGTTAAAAGAGTTAAAAATGACTTGAACTTAGTGAAAAGAATTCTCGCTATACAGTGAGAAAATTCAAAATGAATTTACTAGAATATTATAAACATGCAAACACTCTATCTGATAACATGAAAATTGTTGGGAAAAACTGTTAACAAATAAGTATAACTAACAGGTACTAGGCCTAACAGAAAAGAAACTGACACTCTACAAACATTTCTGCACAAAATAAAAGAAATTAGGGTAATCAACATCCTTACATTTTCCCAAGGCAATGTCCATCCCATCAATAGCATCATTACTGCCAAGAACATGCCGCCAAACTGCATTTGATCAAGCAGTAATTGAAGTTATGAATCAATAAAAAAGGAAAATTTTTATTTCTATCAGAGGCAAATATTCAAGACAATAAGCCCGTGCATTAAAGAGGTGTTGCTTAGTGGATTTTCCATAATGTGACTCTCTATAGAGTCTTCATGTCAAAATCAACAAATGAAGGTTTTGTAGTAAAACCTAACTTACTTTAATTTGTTCCTGAATATGTGAGGATAACTCGTCTGAAAATAAAAGACTTTGTACAGAAAACTGGTATTAAAAAAAACAGAATTGATTGAATGCTAACTTACAGATCTCGCCATGCCTAAGGTCAAGTGAGGCGATAACATTCTCTTCAGTTGATACCACAACACGCTTTCGCCCAGTCTTTTGAGTATGGAACACCGCGTGCTTCACTTTTCCTATGTATCGTTGATGCCTAGAATAAAAGAAAGGAACCCGATTTCCAATCAATTATAGCAGAAGACACGGTGCTTGGTGTAATTAAAATAAATTTCCTAGATAAACAAAATTAAGAATCCACTGTTCGTAAAAGTATACTCGCATACCAAATATAAAAGCTACAAAAAGAAATTACATGTAGAAGAAGAAGAAGAAGAAGAAGAAGTAAGTTTAGCATTGCATAGTATACTGCGAGTAATTGGAATTCCAAGTCCGAAATATAGAACCATTAGGCAATTTTGAGACAAGTTAAAATAGCAGCGACCGAATTCAACAACAATCAATAGCGTAAGAGAAAACCAGAGACTGCAAGTAGCTACAGAGAGCGGTGCATGAGATGTTCAGTATTTAGGCTTTCTCGAGAACCAAACAGAAAAAACTGAAATCGGATAACAACAGAGCTACTTACCAATCCATGAGGCCAACTTGATCTTCGTAAAGAGAAAAAGCTACAGTTGCGGAAGAAATGATTGCTAGAAGGATAAGAAAGATCCTAACTGCCGTGCCCATGACGACTGGCTATCTCTCTCTGTCTTCCCTCCTCGCCGATAAAGAGAGAGATCTGAAGAGAAGAGGGCGACCTGCAATGAGAAGCACTGTTGTATGTTTTCACTAATTTTCGTTTTTTTAAAAAAAATTAAAAAAAAAAAGCCGGCTTAAAATTTCGATAAGCCCTAAATTTTGAATTTAATTAAATTTGGAGAAGCTATAAATGATTAATAATTAGTTGTTGTTATAAACTCTAATAAAAAAATTATAAATAATATAATTAGATAAATGCAAAATAAACAGTAGAATAAACAATCTTTAATAATTCTCTTAAGAGAATTATCATTTTAACTCCCTCGATATACCGCATATTTGTATACTAATTCTCAAATATAGTAATCGATGATTTTTAATGAGCTTGTTGAATTTCAACATCGATACTTTTTTAAAGATCATGCATAAAAATTGATTTTGAAGAAATATATTTTGTTATATTATTTTTTATGTATCATCCTCATATACAATATTCTTCTCTCGAATGTCTAATGTAACCTACGAGAATAATGAATTAGGTTTCGTAAATTTATTTACAATTTTGACCCTAACTCAAATTCTAATAAATTTTAAACTTTGATGTGAACTATAAATTTTTAATAACATTCTTTCACGAGTTACTTTTGATATAGTTTTACCAATAATGTGAACTACAAAAGGTTAGTTTCAACTTTAATACATTTAATTATTATCAACTAGTTTTGAGTAATGTACTGAAAACAAATATTAACTTTAATTTTGATAAGTGCACTTCAATTGTAATTAATTTAACTCAAAATCTATTAAAGATAATAATTAAACTAATGTAAGGAATAGAAGAAGCAAAAACTGTTGATAAAGATTGAGTACTAACTCGTGAACCTATATATTCTTCTCAAGTCATCACTTGACATTTTTATTATACTCTCCTCAATTACATTTGTTTGATTTACTCAAGATCGATAAGTTATACCTTTCATAGTACTTATTTTATATAAAATTAGCAAGTTATGTTTCTTTAACTATTTGTTTTACTCAAGACAGGCAAGCTACATATTTCGTATAAGTATTTTTCTCAAATTTTTTAATTCAAATGAGAATTTTCAAATAAAAATGAAAAAAATTAAGTTTAATTTTTTTTTTCCTCTGTGAGAGTGGATAATACAACTTGAATCTCAATATTGTAAAAATAATGCCAAAGAAAAATAACAAAAGAAGATTTTATTTTTCAAAATTTAAATACTAAAGATCTTCTCTTAAATGAAATAGTGAATGAATTTCAAAGTCATTTGTCTAAAACTACTTTAATATCACTATTTTCTCATCTTTTCACATTTTACTAGGATCAGATGTATTTTGACAATATCAACAATTGTGATGCGCATGTATAACCATATTTTCAAAGGAAAAATTTCTCATAATTTTTATTAAGAATTTTTTTTTTGAAACGTCTTAAAAAAATTTCTCTTATAAGCAATTTTCTAAGCACCATTCTCACAATTTCCAAAAAGCTTTTTCTTCTTGAGCTATAGATTTGAATTCATTTATAAAAGTACTCAAAAATAAAGATAGTAACTTGTAATTTTTATCTTATTGCTCTTTTCTTTTCTTTAATTGATATTCCTCAAAGTTGAGTATTCTTCTTTTATTATTGTTCATATTCAACTTTGCAAGGATTCATACAATTTTCATTAATATGGATTAAGCACTTTGCATCACCAAAATCAATATAAATATTTCAAAGCATTAGATTCATCTCTTAAATATGTTAAATTATTATCTCAGTCATGTACATTTTTTATTTTTTCATAAATAGGTAATATTTTTATTTGAACTTACTTATTATTTATTTTATAGACCATCACGATATAGTTGTATCATCATATGATTAAATAGTGCTTGCATTAATGGTAATATCACCCAAGAGAAATGTGAACTGGGTTTTTACTTATTTTAACAATTTTTTTGCTTCATATCTTGAGACAACCTTTCAATATGGTCATGTGATGCATATATATGAATTATTTTTAAAGTTAAGTGAGAGATAAAATATTATGTGATCTAACAATCAAAGTAAGTAAATGTGAAAGAGAGAAAGAGCAAGGAGACATATAACATATAACACTTATAGAGTTCGATCACTTAACATGTATCTATACACTCTCTTCAAGTCATCACTTGAGAATTTTATTATACTCTCATTGCTATATTTGTTTGTTGATTAAAATACCAAGATACAACTCTTACACAACTTGGTTTTCCTAATGTGTCATGCTCCAACTTCCACAATACTTGTTTATTAAGGTGATTAGCTCCATCTTTGGAACGTGTTTCATCAAACTTCTAACTTTTTTTACAAATCACTTTTTAATAGAGAAATGAACAATCATACATGGTTTCTTTTCCCTAATAAAAAGTAAATGATACATGTTAAATTTTAAGAGAATTTAAACTTTTTGATATCTCTTAATAGATGATCTAGAGATTAATTTGATTACTTCTTCTAGAGATGATCTCAAATATTAAGCACTAAAGAGATTTTTGGGTATCACTCGATATAAAAATAATTTTCTTTTAAAATCCTCAATCAATTATTAGAAAAAGATTATTAATCACAAAATTAAAAACTTTTTTCATGGTATAATTCAAAATTTTCTCCAAAACAATAATATTCAAGTTAAGTCAAAATAAATATGAAATCAAAAAGTATATATAAATATGCTCAAGGGAAATATTTTTTTTAATTTTTAAAACTTTTTAATAATAGTAAAAGTTTAATGAGCTCAAAAATGATAGAAAATGTTACCTTAAGGGCCTTTCTCTTAGAAGAATGCGATTTGAGATAAAACAGAATAAAGAAGGAGATTTTGAAAATGATTTCATCAAGTTTCACCTCTTAAATCTTAAAAAATATACTATTTTTCTTATTTTAAAATGAGTTTCCACAAAGAACTTATAGATTGAAGTCTTAATATAACAATTAGTTATGCCAGAAAGTTTGTGGGGAGCATTAAATGCTCACTTTTGACCATTATACGTGAGTTTTGAACAACTTAGTATGTGTCCATTGTGATATGAGTTTCATGCAAATGTTTTCGTTAATGATTATTTTCCAGTGTATTTGAAAAGCTCAAACTCCATCTAATGTAACTTTAAAATGATTCAAGATTCATGATTTGTAAACAGATGCTATAGAAAATTGTTTTTAAGAGAAATTTTTTTCTCAACGTACCATTGTAACTTTATTTTGAAAGATCATTTTCAAAATACCATTTTAAAAATCTTGAAAAAGTTTTAATTATGTTTCTTGAGCCATAAATTAAAATTGCCTAGTTATACTTAGAGAAGAAGATATTTAAAGAATTTAATTTTGAATTTTGCCTTTCTTTTCTTTAAGTGATTCCTTGTAATCTTCAATCATCATGTCCTTAATTTTCTTTTTTTTCACCTATATATTAAACTCTTATAGCTCTTATACATTGCTTTAACCTTTTTTTTGCAAATATCTTTTTAAATACTAACTTAAACAATTGATAATACAAATTAAATATTTTTTATTTTATTAAAGCTAACGGATATAGTCCGGCAAATACTATGTTTGAGTTTTAATTTTATGTAGATAAGATAAATATTATATATCTAAATAATCAATTAGATATTATTTTCATCTATGTGAAAAAAATAAAATAAGGTATATTTTAATTCGAACATATGTAAATATATATTTAACTTCTTTTTAGTGTCTTATTTATAGAGGTCGATTTACACTTGTCAAACTACTGCAAGTTTAATGGGTGTACCTATTAAATTTTTTTTTTTCTTTACATCTCTTGAAATCATATATACAAAAAAACAAGTGTATTACTATTTCCTCTATCTAATAGTTGTCTTCTTATAAAAGAGAAATAGAGAGAAGAGCTTGAGCTAAATAAATCCTACATAGCCCATAGACTAATTAATCACTCTACCTCAAAGTAATTTAGACTAATTAATCTACTCTACCTCAAAGTAATTTAGTATTGATATTGGTAAAGAAATTGATAGTTGAACTCTTGTCAAAAGGTTGTAAGAATGCATACAATAGCTTTTGAGTGGTTTGCAACCAAAACATACTCACACCAATAAGGCAAATCTTATGAGAAAGGCCATAAAGTTGCATGTTCCTTTTCCTTAAAATAATATTATGGTGGAAGGATTTAAGGTGAATGACAAATCTTGCATGTTATTTCACCCAAGTCTATTTGTCAAACACATAATGGTCACAAAAATCCATCCAACAAATTCTGTTTGTTCAAAATAGATAATTCATTGTCAACCATATGACCGAGACACAAAATGCACAACATAGTCTGATTTTGATCACTATTCCTTGATGCTACAACAACTTCTCTTGAAATTGTATTGTCTTGATTTTGATCACTGTTCCGATATGCCTTTTGGGAATATCATAAAGCTTTTATACACTTTGAGTACACTATTTTCTGTATAGTATCTATAAGTTTGAGAATCTAGCGTCAAAAGAGAAATTAAATTTCTCTTCATCTGTTGAACATGACAACATTCAATAGTTCTAACAATTTCATTAAATATTCTCAATATAATGCTATTAATTCCATCTACATATAACAAACTATCATTACCTATATATATAGAACCATTCATCTGTTTATAAGTAACAAATCAATCTTTGTATAGCCGTATGTAGAATGTAGTACTAGAATTAAAAACCCAAGAATCCTTTCCATGATTCGAACTCACATAAAACTTCTCCAGCAACACCATTATCACTATCATGATAATCATTAATGTCAATAATATTTGGAGAATTCTCCTACCTCTTTCCTTTTTTCTCTTTCAACTTAAGACAATTTCTCCAAAAATGACCCTGCTCCCCACACTTGAAACAATGTGTTCTTCCCCCACTTACCAAACTCTTCTGTTCTATTCTATTTTTCTAAAAAATTCTTCTTCAACTCTTTTGATTTTAATGCACTAGTAACATCATCCAATGAAACAATATCATTTTCATACAACAAAGTATCAACGAAGGTTTCATAAGGATGGCAATGAACACAATGCAATTAAAGTCTGATCCTCTTTATCAATTTTAATGTCTATACAATTTATATTCATAATGACTGAACTAAATTCATCAAGAGGTTGCTTAATAGGTGTATCTTCACTCATTCTTAGTTTATATAGTTTTTACTTCAAATAAAGACGATTTTTCAGCAACTTTGTAAAGTACAACTCTTCTAATTTCTTTTACACTGTAGATACCGAAAGTTCTCCAGCAATTTCACGTAGAACATTATCAGTCACATTTAAGAAAATTGCACTCAAGACTTTCTCTTTCAAGTTTGCCTTGTCAGTCTCTTTCAAACTCTCTGGAAAGTTATCCTCAACTGCCTCCCATAAACCTTATAACATCATGGATAATTTCATTCTAATCTTCTATAGATTGAAATTCGTTCTACCATCAAATTTTTCTAGCTCATACTTTGCAGAAGACGAAGATGCCATTTAGAAACCTTAAATTGTGTGCAAAGTCAGGTCTGATACTAATTTGTAAAGGAAATAATCCCAATCACACATACAATCACACAAATAAAGACTAAAAAAGAAAGACACGAGATTACATAATTCTGCAAATATGCCTATGTCCATGGGCAAGACAGAGTAGAAGTTTTTTCACTGTGATGAAAAGAAAAGAGTACAATCAATAATTAATTTGTAAATCCTAACGTACCCAGAAAATACTATGATTTTTCCAAACTAAAAAAAATAATTTAATATGAACTAATCAAGTCAACCAATGAAACTAAAATTCAAGCCACATCAACAAAATGAAATCTAAAAATACACTCAAAGCACCAAAAGCATTATTATTCTTTTAGTATTCAATCTTCTTCTTTTTCTAGGATTTTTGACAGCATGCAATTGGGTGAGAGGATAATATATAATTTTCTCTTAATTCTACCATATCTATCTTTATTCTCATTTAATTAATAAATGATGTTCTGTGACACTCAGTCATCACAACAAGCTGAAACCACAGCATGACATAGAGATAAGAGAGAAGAAACGAAAGAGCCATTTCAACAAACACTTGGCACGCCTATATTTTAATCTATTCATAACCCACGGTTCAGCCAACTACGAATTTCAAGCGATCAACGTCATAGTACCATTTCACAGGGGAATCATTAAAAATTAATAATGGCAGGTTAAAAGAATGCAAGACAACAAGATTGAACAAAATGATACCCATTCGCGAGCAAATCATAAATCCATTTAAAACATATACTTCTGAGTTTCTGCTTCATCTGAGATCAACAGGAATATAACACAAACGCAGAAAATTCAAGTAACGTGATCGCAGAACGTAAAGGAAAAGGAGAGAGTCTTACTGTGCGATGAAGGTTGGGTCTCGGTGATGATAAGCTGCAGTGTATATGATTGCCGCTCGGAAATTAAGGACAGCAGAGAGAGGGCTTCTTCTGTGACAGAGATGGCCTGAGCTGCTTGGAGTCGCACTGAAGAAAATACAGAGATGGGTGATATTTGTGCTTATGTCAATAAGTAGAGGCCAGTAATTGGTTCTGCGAGTAGAAGGAAAATAAAGAATGAGAAGAACAATTTGAGGGGATTTTTCTGAGTATCTTGCGAAGAATCCATGGAGAAGATGAGCTCTCTCTTCTCGGCCTCCTCCCTCTCTCTACGCCCCCTTGGCCTCAGGGATTCCTCCTTTCTCTGTTTCGAGTTTCGCTCTTTATAGTGGAGCGAAGCTGTTTAGATCAGTATCCCCGCACTGAAGATTCTCCAAAAATCACGAAAATCTATCTCTTCCCGCTCGCGACGTGCACGTCTTTGCTTCCTTCTTCTTCTCCCGTTCCCTGCGCCACCCCGCTGCTTCTCTTTTTCATCATGCCAAAAACCAGAAGCCTTATTTAGCCTAAACAGGCTGCTGAACGGCGTCGTTCAGAGAGCTTTTGGCGCTGGGCTTCTCTTTTCCTTTCTTTTTGTCTTCTTTCTTCTTTTGGGTCAAGGCTGCTGGGCTTCATTTTTCCCTTAGATTGGGGCTGGGCTGTTCGGCCACATGTATTAATGAAAATGTCAAAATAATAAAGTATTAAATTGTAATTTATGGTTAGAAAATATATTTTATTTCTAAAATTTTTTATAATAATTAAAATAAGAAAAATAAAATTATTTTTTTAAATTAATTAATTGTAATTATATTAAATATCAATAAAATAAAAAATAATATATTGTATGGCAATTTTATACCATATCCATTATTATGTTAATTCTTTTTTTCCCCAAACCTGTTAGAATATCTGCACATTTAATTACTACCATAAACAATTATTTACTTAACATAATTATATAATAATATAATATAAAAATTATTATAATTTTAGAAATAACTTAAATGGATGTCATAAAAATAATTAACATATTTTAAATTAATATAATTATATTATTTAAGTATTTTAACAAACTAAAAATTAAACACATCAGAAAAACTAGGAATAATAAACCAGAATTCAAAAGAATTGAAGTCTGAAAACAATCGGTCTCCTGTGGACCTTACACGTGTCCTAATAGATTTGAAGGCATGAAAAGTCCATACAATCATCGGTAACGAAGACATTTAACATTGACAAGGACAAACCAATTAAATAAATCTTAATTTTTTCATGTCTGAATCTGAATGTTTGTGAGTGGGAGAAGCGAGTATCATCATTTATCACTCTGTTTTCAGTCTCCAGCACTACTTTGTTATATATATTAATTATTTTTAGTGTTAATTGCTTCCTTCAATCTCGATAACTTCAAAGATTCTCCAGTAACTTTTTCATGTTCTCCTGTCGCTCTCTATCTTGATTTGTGACTCCGGAATACCAATACAAGGTTGGCTGAAGAATCTTTGGAGTGAAGATCCCAAATGGCGGCGTTTTTAGTTGAATGGTGTTAGAGAAGCAGTTCCAGGAGTATATGGTGCAGAATATTCATTTGTTCTTAAAGTGCAATCTGGTGACCCGTCTAATTGAACTGGAATTTTTTAGCGTATTGGGTTGGATTCTATGTTAGATTTTTTTTCTGGGCTCTCGCCTCATGGTTGGTAAGTGTATTTGTTCTGCTTAATTTTAGATTTTTAACTTTGCTTGGTAGTTGTTTTTAAAGTTCATTTTGGAGTAGGACCAAAGCTGGGATTTAAGTATAGGACAATGTTAGGATTGAGCTTTTTAGAAACTGAATCTCAAAGTAGATTTGCTGGAGCTGGTGTTATTTTAGGCAAAAACGTCAATTTAGATTGTGTTTGTACTGGTAGTTGACTATGATATAAATGTGTGGAAAATGAGAGCTTTAGATTGGTAGCTTTATGACAGTTTAAACATGTGATATCCAAGTACGCTTAATTTGAAGCCAGAAAAGAGAATCTATTACTTGGGATATCTTACTTATGGTGTGTCTCTAGGGGATGATGAGGTTGTAACCGAGCTAAAGCTGAAGTGAACGAGATTGATCTGGCTTTGATTTAATGGCATCCATTAGAAGAACCTTGTCGCCTGTCCCTAGGCAGGGGACATTACTAAATGCGGAAGCCTGTTCAGTTGCTTCTCCCCTGTCGAAGTCCTCAACATGTGCTCAAAACTACCCTGTATCTGGTGGAGGATTATCTTCTCTCCTTGGTTTCAACGATTCTCATGCTTTGTTTCTCGGGGTTTCATCACCAAAATCTTCTAGGCCACTTGAAAGATCAAAACCAAAAGCTCATGTTTGGAGAAGAGCTTTATTCCATTTCTTCCTTTGTTTCACAGTTGGTGTCTTCATTGGACTAATCACATTAGCCTTCCAGGATTTTTCGATGAATTCAATCTCAAAGCATCAAGCTTTCTCCTTTGGGGTGGTATCAACTGCTGGTAAATTGCACACACATAAAGGTATCACTATAGATGGAATGTCACTGGTGGACAATGGAGATGTCATGAAGGACAACACAACTGAGCCCCAAGTGAAGGAACGGGAATTGATGTCTGGTGTTTATGAAGATATCTCCATTAATGTGTCATCTCCTCAAAATACACCTATTGTGTTCCAGAAGCTTTTGATAATTGTGACCCCAACATATGCTAGACCATTTCATGCCTATTATTTGCATCGTTTAGCATACACGTTAAAACGAGTCCAGCCTCCTCTGTTGTGGATAGTTGTTGAGATGACTACCCAGTCAGTGGAAACAGCTGACATCCTAAGAAGATCTGGTGTAATGTATAGGCATCTTATTTGCAAAAAGAACCTGACTGATATGGAAGACAGGAGCAGTCACCAGAGAAATACAGCACTCAATCACATTGAAACTCATCGTCTTGATGGGATTGTCTACTTTGCAGATGATGATAATACATACTCTGTTGATCTTTTTCAGGAGCTGAGACAAATCAGGTTTCTTCCTTATACTCTTTGTTCTTCTTTTAATCTTTATTAATTTCAGCACAGTACTAATGTAGCTGTAGAAGCTGCATATCAAGTGTACATCAGCCATAATATATAACCCGAAGATCTTTTCATTTCTTTTGTTAGAAATTTAAAACTTGGGCATGTTTGATTTGTAGATTTCTTTTTTTCTTTCTCATGAGAAGCAGATGATGGTGGTAACATCCAACATTTCCTATATCATACATTCATGTTTTGACTATCTTGTTGACAATCTTATGTTTGTTATCAGGGACAAGTTTCCACCATCTGATTTTTTCTTCTTGAAGCAGAAAGGATTATGCTGTTTTTGTTGATCTTGGTGCCTCTAAATATGAAGGCAAATGCAAATTGATTTTACTGATAACAATGTTAAAAATCTTGACTACCATTACTTGAAACTTTTTTG
The DNA here is from genome assembly GCF_000150535.2 of Carica papaya. The sequence goes on from NW_019014685.1 coordinate 2,501,647, forward strand.
AAATATAATTTCTATTAGTGAACTTTCCTTATTGAGAAGTCTTACAATAAAAGGAACACAAAGTTCTGTGGTAGGATAATGAGAGTCAATGACAATGTTGGGAGGTGGGAACTTCAGGATATTTGCTTTTAGAATTTTGCTACTCCAGTTCTGGAGTCTGGTGGAACTACCAAGTACCTGTTTAACTAAGAGTAATTTGAAAGATGATTAAGTCGTCTCATATGTCATTACTTATTATCAGAAACTAAAAATGATCGTAGATATGTGTACAGAAATCTGAAAGGAAGAACTTTAGGAAGAAGTACCAACTAATTGAAAACTGATATGATGTTAATTATCTGAGGTTATGAAATTGCTAGCATAGATAACATTAGGCTTGTTGATTGTATGTTCACATCTAGTAGCTTGCACGTAAAGATTGTTTGCGGGTACTTGTATCAACTATTAATCCACCCCTCTTAAACGTTGTTTTTTGTACCAAGGCCTAAGAAAAGCATATTGTTAATTTTTGCAGGATCAAACCTCGGTGACTGATGTATTTTTTTTTTATCTGTCTGCACAGGAGGGTGTGGGATCACTTAATCCTGATAATCTCTTATAGTACTCTATATTAATAGTTGGATTGCTTATAGAACAATGATGTGAACAATCTGAATGATTTGAAATTTTATTTGCCTGTTGTACTGGTGTCATTTTATTTAGATTCACAATATCTTTGATGTAATTGAATCATGGTAGTGAATTCACTTAATTCAATACTTAGTACTTGGCTGTTTCCAGTGATTCACTTTCTCTTCTTTTTGAAGTTTCTGTCTCTCCAATCTTTTCTCTTCAGACTTTCTTCCTATTCTTGGGTTTCATAGAAGTGATTTGATCGATTGTCCTAATTCAGCATATGCACTAATTGCAGGCATATTTTTTATGTGCATGTTGTGTGGCAATACTCATTTTGTTTTTGACTTCCAGGCGTTTTGGGACATGGACTGTAGCGAAGTTGAACAAAAAGGAAAACAAAATTGTTATAGAGGGCCCTGTTTGTAATGGAACTAAGGTCATTGGATGGCACACAAATGAACCAAGTACTCCAAGATTTAGGAGATTCCATGCTGAAATGTCCGGGTTCGCCTTCAATAGTACCATTCTTTGGGATCCAAAGCGGTGGCGTCGACCCACAATTGAAGCTATTAGACAACCTGGCACAGTTAAAGAAGAGTATAAAGTTTGTATCCAACTCATCTTGTCTGTCTTTACATGACTAATTCAGTGAACCTCATAACGATAGAATTCACCCTTTCTCTATTCCTCGTAGCAAATGTAACTAACTATCTAAAGGTATATGTATCTGTATCAAATTGTCCATTATCTCACTGTCCATTATTT
>NW_019014685.1:2507251-2531205 GCF_000150535.2 Carica papaya
TTTTGCTTTATGTATTCTGTGGAGAATCCTGCATTCAGGAAGAAATTATCACCCCTCGAAGTGGCACAGCATGGTCCTAGATTCACAGGTGTTGGGGCTCAAATTCTCGGTGCTTACGACAAGTATATATGCCAATACACTGAAGAGTCTCAGAATTTCTGGGGAAGTAAGACTGTTCTACGAATTATCTTTGAGCTTTTCATTTTCGGCTCTCATATATGACATATTTATGTACATATGTGTGGATTTGTATGCATATAACATATATGTATGTATATGCATGTGCACGTATTGCTAGCAAATATATTATATCCTACATATTTTTTTTTTAAGTTTGTAATATATCTATGCGTGTATAGTTACGTCTATATATGTTTCTGTAAGTACAAAAACAGCGTATATATTAATCTATGTAGGTGTACGGATATAAGTATGTGTTTTCTAAGGGTGCATTCACATGTTTTTGAGAGCTGCAATTGCCGCTTCCTCATCTAGCTTACCCACAAAATATACCTCCTTCCAGCACAGAGTGATATGATTGCGTTAGGTGTTGTCACTTCTTTATTAGTTTCCGAAAAGAGTTACACTAACTTTTTAGGCCTCTTGTTATTGATGAAATGTACAAGGAATGTATCTGCCAAGTTTCTGAAGCAATGCATTAATCTTGATCTGAGTTTTTGAAACTACTCCTTTTCCCCCTTCTTTGGTGTAACATGACCTCTAAATAACATCGCCTCTGGTGCTCCTTGAAATTATATAGCATTTGACAAATCGTTAAGATGATTCACAGGATCATCTGTCTCATTGTAATGGTTTGTTTGATGCAATTTAAATTTTAAGGAGATTGGCTCGCCCTTAGGGTTGACAGAAAATGGAAATTCTCCATTGTACTCAAAGTAATAGGGGTCATTATTGAGGAGCTTGACCTCATTTCCTAATGAATCTCCACAAAAATTTCTGCACTAATCGTGGCAGTCTTGTTGGGGTTGTCCAATTTTCTTTCCACCTCATTAACCTCGTTTTTGGAAACTCCAAGGCTTCGCTAAACAACACTTCATGTATTTGTCTACTGAGCGTCACAGTCAATTTGTTTCCTCCTGTTTTGGTTCCTATTGACATCTTCTGGCATCTGGAAGTTAGTCATCCTTTCTTCTATGTACTTTTGTGTTGCTTATGTAGTCGTATGTAATTCCAGAAATGAAAACTATGAGATATTTTAGTTTACCAAATGGAGAAGTTTCTCTATGTCAACACACTTTTTCTTGTCCTTCTCTTTTGACTAAGCTTTGGAACTTGGATCTAGCTGAACCTGGTTTTTAAGATAACCTTAAGAGGCTGGAATAAGGCAGTTGTCTTTCTTGAATTTATGAATTAAAATGGTTTCTTATTGCAACAATTTTTTCTTATTTTTATCTTTCGAGAAACAATATTTTGTGGTCAATTTTGAGTCAATTATTATCAATGCAAATAATTGTTGTGTTCATTGGGTTTGAATCATTAGGATATCCAGTTTGGTGCTGTTTGTTAGATCTTATTGATACCTTAGCTTCTTTTTTTTTTTTTTTGCTTCTCCATGAAGGACCTGTGCAGGATCTTTAGTCAACATAGGATGTATATCACTTCATCTTGTTTGGTAAACCATTTTAATCTTGCTTCCCTTATCCAGCAGTTCATATTGCTGCCAGGATTTATCCAGGAACTTCTGGACTCAACATAATGTCGTAAGATAATCAATTTTAAAATGAAATAACACGAGTTTGTAGTTTGCTCTAAACTGCTCATGAAAAATTTCTTCTTTGTTTGTTATTTGTTCTTTGTCTCTTTTACTATCATTCAATGCTTGATGTGTAAGTTCACCTGCCCTCCATTCTGACTTACATTTCATCCATGAATAGGTAGGCATGAACTCATTCTAGGCAATACTTTTACAGCCGTGGAAGGCTCACGGCCTCCGAATAAGGAAGTTTCTCCACAGGTTCATATCTTAATCTTCTCATTGTAAAATTTGTATCTCATAATATTTTTCTTGTAAAAATTGAGAATGTAAAATGCATATAGATGTGTATTTTTTATTCTGAGAATGATCAACTTTGCTTGCTTTTTATTTGATTTCCTCTGCCATGTACTTGAAAATTTTCCACTCAACTGCTGGACAGCTTTTTGATGCTTAAAAGTCCACTTGAACAACTGTTGTATTGAATCTCTATGATCTGCTTGTCCAACAAAATTTCATCCTTATTGCCCTTGTTTTTACTTAGGAGTTTAACAAACGAGTTTCGGAAGGTTTTCAAGTGACCCCACTTTGGCATCAAGGTTTTATTCGTGATGATGGCAGGTAACTTCCTGTTCTTAATTTGTGGTTATGATTTTAATAAAAGAGGCATTTGTAATAGAGAAGTTGGTTAATAAGTGCATACATTGTGTTCTTCTTATGCGATAAGTTGGTCTAAAAGCATAAACGATGAGTTCTTCTTATGCAACACATGCAATTATATAGATACGTGATGAATAGTTGATAATATGGTTAAAAAGCATATGTAATTGAATAATTATTATTTCTCACACGCAAATACATACATACACTGTTATGGTCCCGATTTATGGATCTTGTTATGAGATTCTGTTAATAGTATGGACTCGTTAATAGAGAACTCAGTGATCCCTTAAAGATAAAGCACTTACGAAACTTTTTTGACAAATTTTTCTGCATTCCTCTATTTCCGGAATAGCAAGTGGCTTTTACACAATAGGGATGAGAAGCAGTTGTTCTGGTGGTTATTCCCAGAGCAGTTACTGCTGCAAATTCTTTCTATTTTTCTTCTATTATCCTACCATGCTATTATATGAATACTCACTTAAATGTCTTATTTAGTACACACAAAATCCAGCACATGAGAAGCAGTTAATTTGGGTAGCTACTTCAGAGTTAATTTGGCCAACTGCCCTCTGTTTTTCTCCCTTATTTTCTCTTACTAAACACCCACAACACAATTCCTATATAATAAAAGTTACACGCTTTTGCTCACTGATTTTTCCTTATACTACACACACCTGATTACAACACCAAATACATAACAACCACTTCCAAACAGCCACATAAAATAGTACCTGCACACTACACAGCCACATAAAACAACACCTGCATATTACATCATTTTCTTTTCCTGCTTTGCCTTTTTCTTTCTTTAATACACTCAAGGTGTTATTTTGCCATAAATGTTCCTAAGACACACACACACACACACACACACACACACACACACACACACTCACACACAGACGTATACATCCTCTAGGGTCATATGGTTAGCTTGAGAGTTTGACTGGAAGCCTATAAAGCCATACAGGTAAGTATTAGGGGTGTCCAACATTTCACTTTTCAAGGTTCTATGATGTTTAAGAACTATCAGGAACATAAGTAGTCAAATGCCAAGCCTATTTGTTTCTTAATTTCCCTTCTTGTTTGTTCAATTTTCAAAATTAGAATATCGTCATATATTGTTCTGTTTTAATCTTGCTTGTCTCAGTTAATGATCTAGTTTGTGATTGTTTTGGTTTCTCAGTTCAATAAACATTAGTGTAGAAAATGCTGTAATAAATTAGGTTCAGAGTGGAATATTCCTAGTAGGTGAGGTGTCATTCTTCTAAAAGGTGAGATGGCATGATAACAACAGAAATCTGTTATCACACCTTCCTCACATTCCTGAAAAGATGCCTCATTTTTCTTCTATAAATGGCATCCTTTGGTGCCTGAAATTAATAAGAGAAAAACAAGGGAGAATTCCTTCACAAAAATCTCCATTCACAAAACTCTTCATGGTATCAGAGCTCTGATATGAGAGCTTCCTTCAGTTGAGCCATAATTCAAATGGCCACAAGCGAGCTCAATTCTTCTCCTTTCGAAGTCTCTTCGGGTCCCTACCTTCCCGCGACTCCGAACCACAGCCTAGTTGAGCAGGCATCATCGTTCATCACGGGGCACAAACTGAACGGACAGAACTACCTTCAATGGTCAACCTCTGTCTTACTGTTTATTTGCTGCAAGGGCTGCAACGATTACCTCACTAGTGAAACTATCCCTCCTGAAACCAGCGACCCAAGTTTCCGCATCTAGAAAATAGAGAATAGCATGGTAATTTCGTGGCTTATTAATTCAATGGTGCCCGACATTTGTGAGAACTTCATGCTATATGAAACAGCAAAGGAAATCTAGGAAGCGACTCGCGAATCGTACTCCAGCAAAGATAACGTCTTTGCAGTCTTCGAGGTGGAGTCGACTCTCCATGAGCTGCGTCAGGATGAGCTTTCTGTTACCCAGTATTTTAATTTACTAACTCGAAACTGGCAGCAACTGGATACCTTCGAGAAGCATCAATGGAGTTGTCCAAATGATACTCGGACATTCAGACTCTTTGTTGAGTAGAAAAGAATCTTCAAATTCTTGATGGGGCTCAACAAAAGTCTGGATGAGGTTCGTGGACGGGTGTTGGGAATGAAACCACTACCTAGCATCCGAGAAGTGTTCGCGGAAATCCGGAGAGAAGAGGGCAGGAGGCGGGTGATGATAAGAGAAACTCAACCTATCTCCTCTGCCGAAAGTGCCTCTGCACTCACCACACAGTCTGATTCCTGTGGAAAGAAGAGAAGACCGTACTGTAATCACTGCAGAAGACTCGGCCATATCCACGAGAAATGCTGGAACTTGCACGAGAAACCCAGCGAGAATAAGATAGAAAGACAGAAAGCAATGGAAACTGTCAAGGAAATATTGCTGCTTCCACTGTTGAAGAAAATGTTGCAGAAAGCAGTCCGTTCAATGCTGCACAAATGGAGGTCCTTCAATAATTATTCAAGCAGAATTGTTTACCTACTCAGCCCGTGCATGCTTCGGTGGCACAAAAAGGTAAAACAACAATTAGTTTGACAGCATGTTCTTTAGAACAGGACACATGGGTGGTTGATTCTGGAGCATTAGACCATATGACGGGTAATATATCCCTATTTCAGAATTATAAAACATCAGATGAGGATTTTACAATTAAAATTGCAGACTGGTCAATCTCTAGAGTGGCTGGAACTGGTTCTATTGTTTTAACACCGCAGTTGACCCTTCATTCAGTACTTTATATACAAAAATTGGACTGTAATTTACTATCGGTTAGCAAACTTTTTGATAATTTAAATTGTATTGCTAAGTTTGGTTCAAAAATGTGTGAATTTTAGGACTTGAAATCGGGGAGGACGATTGGCATTGCTAGGATGCACTCAGGCTTGTATCTCCTTCAAACAGACCCTTCTGGAAGACAAGCTCAAACGACAGTATGTACAAACTCTGTTCCTGATAGTCAATCAAATAATGATCATGATATCATATTATGACATTATCGCTTAGGTCATCCAAACTTTTTGTATTTACAAAAGATGTTTTCTTTATTGTTCAAGAATAAAAATCCACTTTTGTTTCAATATGAAGTATGTTAGATCTCTAAACATAGTCGAAACTCTTTTGCAAGTTTGCCATATAAGCCTTCCAAACTGTTTGCATTAATTCACAGTAATGTTTGGGGACCTTTCAGGGTTACCAATATATTCGAAAATAAGTGGTTTGTATTCTTTATTGATGATGACACTAGAATCACTTGGGTCTTCTTAATGAAAGAAAAATCCGAAATAGGAGCCATTTTCAAAAAATTTAATGCTATGATCCAAAGCCAGTTTCATACCACTATATAGGTACTTAAAACTGATAATACCTGTGAATATTTTGAAACCACTCTTAGGAAATACTTATAAGAAAATGACATTATTCACCAAAGTTCTTATGTATACATTTCTCAGTAAAATGGCATAGCCGAACAAAAAAACAGACATATTCTTGAAGTCACCAGATCCATTATGTTCACTGCCCATGTTCCTAAGTTTCTTTGAGGAGAGAAAATATTCACTGCGACTTATCTGATAAACCAAATGCCTTCCCGTATTTTGCATTTTCAAACACCCTATGATCTTCTCTCTCAGAACTTTCCTGATTCACATATCTGACACTCACTGCCACTTAAAGTTTTCGGGTGATCTTCCTTCATTCATATCCACTCACATCTTCGGGGAAAACTTGACCCAAGAGCTCTTAAGTGTATCTTTGTTGGATACTCGTCAAATCAAAAAGGATACAAATGTTTTTTTTCGGATACATGACAATTTTATAATACAATAGATGTCACTTTTCTTGAGAATCAACCTTTTTATCCCACTATTGATATTCGGGGGGAGCATTCTACTTAGGAATATCAAGTGTGGGATGTTAGTATCCCTTCCATCTACCCACAAAATTCACCTCCTCTAGAGCCTAATTCGGAACCAGAACTTGTAGCAGAAATTGAGTGTATACTATTTGCAGTAAATGAGCTATGTGTCTATACTAGAAGGAACATAGTTCGATGGGGAACAAGTACTGAAACCAACCAGAACTTGCCATGAATCCGTACCCACTCCAGTGGTTAAAGAATCAATAGGTAATGAGGTACGTGTTACTGACTCTGCTACTGATATTGACTTACCTATTGCTGTGAGAAAAGGTACCAGATTATGCACAAAATATCCCATACAAGATTATGTATCATTCGGCAATCTATCTCTGAAACATCAAGCATTTGTGAGTAAAATAGACAGCAGTTCTCCAGAACCGAAAACAATCCATGAAACTCTTCAAATACCAGAGTGGAGTACAACTATTCAAGAAGAGATTAGTGTTCTTAAAAAAAATGGGACATGGGAATTGTCTCAGTTACCTCGAGGCAAATGACCAGTTGGATGTAAATGGATATTCACGACCAAGTACAACCCAGATGGGAGTGTAAATCGACTCAAAGCACGCCTTGTGACCAAGGGTTTTACTCAGTCCTATGGTATAGACTATCAAGAGACCTTTGCTCCAGTCGCCAAGCACAACACAATACGGGTACTACTCTCTCTTGCATCAAATCTTGATTGACCCCTTTGTCAGCTAGATGTAAAAAATGTATTTTTGACTGGTGATATAGAAGAAGAAGTATACATAGATAGCCCACTAGGTTTAGATGCAGAAGATCAATCTCACAAGGTTTGCAAACTCAAGAAATCGTTGTATGGACTCAAGCAATCCCCAAGAGCTTGATTTGACAGATTTACAAGGGCTGTAAAACATATTGGGTATGAGCAGTGTCAATCAGATCACACTTTATTTGTCAAACACTGTATCTCAGGTAAGAGATCAATTCTAATTGTGTATGTAGATGATATTATCCTCAAAGGAGATCATATTGAGAAAATTCAAAGATTTAAAGATTTTCTAGCCAAGAAATTCGAAATTAAAGATATTGGAATTCTTAAGTACTTCCTAGGTATGGAAATGGCCTAGTTTATGAAAGAAATTTTCGTATCACAACGGAAATATGTCCTGGATCTTTTGAAGGAAACATGTATGCTTGGTTGTAAACCTGCAGATACACCTATGGATTCAACAATGAAATTGGGATCTACAGAATGTGAGAAGACTGTTGACAAAGAGAGGTATCAAAAGCTGGTCGGGAAACTAATATATTTGGCATACACAAGATCATGCATCAGTTTTGCAGCCAGTACAGTAAGTCAATTCATGAATCAATCGTCAGAAATACATATGAAGGTCATGTACAGAATTTTGAAGTACCTAAAAAGGACATCGGGGTAAGGGCTAATTTTCCAAAAGAAAATAAATAGGGATATTGAAGTCTTTAATGATGCTGATTGGGCAGGATCAATAACCGACAGGAGATCCACTTCTGGTTATTGCACATACGTGTGGGGAAATCTGGTCACATGGCGCAGCAAGAAGTAGTCGGTAGTATCCCGTAGCAGCGCAGAATCTGAATTTCGAGCACTTGTACATGAAATTTGTGAACGGATGTGGTTGAGAAGAATACTACTAGAATTAATAACATTTACTGATACTTCTATGAAAGTGTGGTGTGACAATTAATTAACAATCAGCATGGTAAAAAACCCAGTATACCATGACAGGATCAAACATGCCGAGATAGATCAACATTTCATAAAAAAAAAATTGAAGATGGAACCATAGCTCTTATGCACATCCTTTCAAATCAACAAGTTGCTGACATCCTAATGAAGGCACTACCAAAACAAATATTTGATAATATTGTATCCAATCTAAGTTTACTCAATATATATATGTAAACTAGATTGAGAGAGAGTGTAGAAAATGCTATAATAAATTAGGTTCAGAGTGGAATATTCCTAGTTGGTGAGGTGTCATTCTTCTAGAAGGTGAGGTGGCATGTGAACAACAAAAATCTGTTATCACACCTTCCTCACATTCCTAAAAAGATGCATCATTTTTCCTCTATAAATGGCACCCTTTGGTGCCTGAAATTAATAAGAGAAAAACAAGGGAGAATTCCTTCACAAAAATCTCCATTCACAAAACTCTTCAATTAAAACAGAAGAAAATTATACAATATTTCAAATTTAATCTGATTGATTGTATATTGACATTTTCTGTAAGTGTATTGTGAAATGATTAACTTCTATTTGCAGGTCAAATTATGTGGAAACTATGAAATCTGCTCGGTGGGAGTACAGTACCCGTCCCATCTATGGATGGGGTGATGTGGGGTCTAAGCAGAAGTCTACGGCTGGCTGGCTTGCTGCTTTTCCTGTATTTGAACCACATTGGCAAATATGCATGGCTGGAGGACTTTCAACTGGTACTTTAGCAAGCCTCTTTTTTTCATGGAGACAAAAAACCTATTAGATAGAATTTCCAGAAGAGGGGTCCTCTAAAACAAAAAAGAAAATAGAAAAAGAGAAATGGCATAAATAAAATTCCATATATACAATTGGTGATCAGCAATATAGTGAAAGCAATATCTTTAATTCAACCTTACCCCAAGGATTATTGAGTTGTGGCTCGTATCAAGATAATGTACTGATCACAAATAGATTCCCACCAAAGAACTGGGTACATGGAATCATAGGGTTTTTGATGGGATTGAAAACGAGATTGGAAAGATTAGGGATAGATGGTTCCATTTTTTTTGTTCCTTAATTATTGGGCATGACTTGTATAGGGTGGATGATTTTGGGTATATAATAGATTGCCTAACAAATATGTAATACTTTTGTACATGGGCTGCACCCCCTTGGTGCTTTATTAATATATTTATACTTTTTATTTAAAAAACAAGGAACTGGGTACATGGTACAACTCCTTTGGGTGTAAGGCAGTTTTTTTAGTATTCAGGGTAATTCTTCTGAAGTTCAAATATATATATATATATATATATATATATATATATACATACACACACACATATGAAAACACTATTTCTGGTCCTGTTGGGAAGGAATTGAGGGTTGAATCAGTGATTGATGTTTATGGTGATGGATGATCAGGGGCAGGGAGAGGCTGTCATTCTATTTCTCTGGTGAGTTCTAACCAGTTGGAGGTGTCAGAATGGTTTCTGAAGAAGGTTGATAAGGTTCTGAAGCTTTTGGGAGCTGACATTACTAGTGTCAAGTTATTGAAGCTCGCAAGTTGGCTTTTAAATTTGCAGACAATCAGGACACAAGTGAGGACACCTAGACGGATTACGTCAAAAAAATTAAGAAAACTGGATTTTCTGATTACTTATGATAAGGTGAGGAAGGAGCACAACAGTGGTGAGGGTCTAACCAGTGTCTCCATTATGTCTATGTCATGTTAGGATTATTTCTTGAGATGTGAGGATGCTAATAATTTGGGCAAAAGAGCTGTTATTCAAAATGTCTTGTGAATGTAGTTGAGGATGATGTGTCTCTAGGAAATGAAAACAGAGCTGTTGAATGACTTGTGATCATAGTCTGTGCAGGGAGCCGATTTGGACTAAAAGCAAAGCCAACTCCTGTGTCTTTTGGGAATTCTGATTATGTGTAAAGAAAGTGGTTTGGATCCCATGGATTAGCAGATCTTCTAGTCTGTCTTGGATTTTTTCAGAGTTTACAAGAAGGATGAAGGCAGCGAGAGGAGGCTTCTTATTGATAAGCTCTCAACACCAATAAGATAAGAAACAATTCCGTACTCCTTTATTGATGAACTCTTAGAAGAACTAAATGGAGCAAAATTCTTCACGTTTGATCCAATCCTCAAATTCGATTAGACCTGAGGGATATTAGAAGTCTGTCTTTTGGACTCAATGTAGCTGCTTCTAGTTATTGGTAAATGCCATCTGGGCTAACTAATGCCCCACCACTTTTTTAGTCCTTAATAAACTTAGGCATCCAGTATATGTCTTATATCGTGCTTTTTGGAGACATTAATTTATAATTGATCTTTGTTCGGTATCTCTATCATTTACTAACTGTTTTTTTCCAAAATACAATCTGATCATTTCTTCCTCAAGAGATCCAAGTGCTCTTTCCTCATCTACTATTCCTCAAGAGATCCAAGTGCCTCTTTGCTCAGCCACAGGTCTCTTACCTATGGCACATCATCTCAGTGCACAGGGTTGCAGTGGAGGATTTGAAAAGGACGAAGAGACAATTGGCCAAGACCATCTACTTGTTAGACACTGAGGGGTTTTCTCAGTCATTGGGTATTAAAGGAAGTTTTCTGGGACAATGGTGTAATTGTGGGTCCACTAGTAGTCCTAGGGTCCATGGTGTGATTGGAGGTCCATGATAGCCATGTTGAGAATTTCCTTTTTTGCTTGGGTTGCAGAAGCCGCCATAATTATTGGACACCTGAAACACTTAAGTCCAACACCCTGTCTAGGCCTTCCTGGTTATTTTTCCTTGGTGAAATTTGATGTCTCAGGTCATATAATCTACCCCAACTGGTGGCCTACAGCTGCACCTTACTGTTTTTCTTCAGGGACTGCCGACTGACAAGAAGAGCTAATTGACCTTGCTAAGGTTGTCTGCTCCTAGCGCCCATCCTGGGAGCAAGTTTTTTGTGGTCAGCACAAATCATTTTAGTCCAGGTATAAGCGAATTAATCGGCTATGAGTTCTATGTGGAATACAGAGCATGCTGTGAAAAGAAAGTTGTGGATTCGCTTTCATGACAGCATGAAGACCAAGGCTTACTCATGGCCATCTCCATGTGGCAATTAGAATACTTTCTTCCACTGGAACTGGAAAATTTTATTGGCAAGGATTAGTCGAGCGAGCTTTCAACACTTGTTCTTCGCTGAGAACATTCTCTTCTTCAAGAATCAAGTATTCCTCTCTTTACTCCCCTCAATTCTAGTTATCTTGCTTGCTACTTGTAATATAGTGCATTGAGGGTAACAACAGAGCCGCAAGAGAGTAACAGGTGACTTTTACTGGAAAAGGGCATAAAGGGCCAGTCTAGGAATTTGTTTGTGCTCGTCCCATGTGCCAATGCCGAAAGATGAAACAAACTTTAGCTTGCGATGCCAGGACGCGCTTAGTCTGACATTTCAATGGATCTCATTGAGGGTTTGCCCTTCTTTTATGGTAAGACATTTCTTATTGGTGGTGGTTGAATTCTCACCCCTTTAGAGGGACCTATTTGTAAACATTGAATTTTTTTTAATATGAGCCATAACTCAACAAAAAGATCCAATAAAACACTAAAACATCCTACCCTAGGGCCTCTAGGCCACATTATAATGCAAAAAAGAGATGACTAAGGGACTTAGTATTCAATACCTGCAGGGAAAGGTATGATTAGCCTTGTGAACTTGAAGGACATAATTTGTATTGATCCTGTTAAGAACACCTGTCAGGACAAAAATCTTTACCTTTGTAGGAGCTGAACATTCCAAAAAATTTTGATAAATTTCACTGTCCTTATTGGAAAGATTGTGGGTTAAATAGGTAATGTAAGGACTTGCAATTGGAAATACCAACGAATTCAAAAACCAAACTCCCATGCAAGGTCTAGAAGAAATGATGATAGGCTTAAGTAGATGAAGCAAGGAAATTAAATAAATAGTTTCCCAGTCATTTAAAATTTCAACAAGAATAGGTTCCAAGATATCCCACTTTCCAAATTGGCAATGAAACTGGATATAGGAGGGTTGTGATGAAGGGATAATTAGTATAGCTGTGGAAAGTGGTAGTTTGCTTCTACATTGCTTTACGTATCTCTCTTTTGTTTCTTTACATGGGAACCTTGAGGGGATAAACCTCAAAGTAGCTGGTGACACTTTAAAGTAGTGGTTTGCCTTGTGGGGAGAGCTACAACCAATGAGATAGTAGCTTTTTAATTACATATGCATCTTAAGTTTTGCATAGAAATGAACCCTTTACTATAACCTTCTATGAACCAAATTTTACTTGAATGGTGCAAGAGGTGATACTATTTTCTATCATCCAGGTTACAACAGTGTTTTTGACGACACATTGGCCTAAACCAAGTAAAGCCTGATACAGGCTGGAAATATAATCCTACACAATCTGTCAGACACAGTTGGAAGCTATATGTTTCAAAACTAAGGGGAGCTAACTAAATTTGAGTCAAAATGCAACTCAATCTCTATAATTTGTGTCTATAGGCACTTAGTTGTATCATGATATTGGGGTAGAGCATGTGGATGTGAATTGGTAAATGTCATATACCGTCCTTGGATTTGAACAAAATCTTTGAATTCTGTTTCTTACACTTTCCATGCACTCAGGACAGTATTCACTCAGGCAGACTTTGATTGCAGGTTGGATAGAGTGGGGTGATGAAAGGTTTGAGTTTAAAGATGCCCCATCTTACTCAGAAAAGAACTGGGGTGGAGCCTTCCCTAGAAAATGGTTTTGGGTATTAGCTTCTCTTTCTCTTTCTATGACTAAGAATTTATCATTTGCATTATCCATGCTTGCTTTTCTACGGTGTGAGTTTGTTTACCAAATGGTAAAAGTATGCACATAAAGATCTTGGTAATGAATCCATGACCAGTTATGTCTCTTTGCCCAATTGTGACCGGGACTGCATTATAAGCATCTATATGTTAGATTTTAATTTTATAACATTTAGGATTGGTAACATCATAGTGTTATTACATATGTACTTAATATCTTCAGGTTGTAATGTGTCTGCTCTTTATTAATTTATTTAAATCACAGGTTCAATGTAATGTCTTTGAAGGTGCAACTGGGGAAGTTGCTTTGACTGCAGCTGGTGGGTTGAGGCAATTGCCTGGACTGAATGAAACCTTTGAAACTGCTGCACTGGTACCTCCTTACAACAATTTCTGCACTCTGCTTTTTCCTAATATTTCATGTTCTTGAGATGCAAATAGATTATGGAAGTGGTTAAGATGGAATTAAAGGTCAAAGATAGGAAAATGTGAGACCCATATGTGGGTTTAATGGCGAGAAACTGAATTTGTGAAGTAGCTTTTTGTTTATGGATGGTGAAAATTAAGTAATTAACCATTATGCTGTCTGTATGATTACCATATTAAACAGCTACGTTGGTGTGGATTCTTCTCTTACTCTAATATATACAGATTACTCTATTGAAGATATTTTACCTGACTTATGTTTAATGTTGATGTATTGCTAAGTTTTTTTAAGCGAATCCCTAAATATAGGGTTAAATATAGTTACCATTTCAAAAATGATGAAGCAAAAGAACTGAAAGAGTCACTTCCTTGTAAAATGTAATTCTATAATATTTATGTAATTTTAGCATTTTCTTGTTTTTCTTTTTCTGTTATACAGAATATGTAGGACATATTAGCGAGGTTTAGGGGTTATTTTGGTTATATCTTTTTGTTTATTTTTCTTCTTTGGATGAAGTAGCATCTTGTATCTCTTGTCTTATAGATCCTTTCAGGTGCTAGACTTTTGATGGCAAGGCCAACTGGCTAAATTATGTCATCTTTTATTGGTCCATAGATTATGGCAACTCCCTAGTGGCCAACTTGTCTCACTTTTGATTGGTTCAAAAGTGGTGTAACTCTTTATGGAATTAACTAGTTCTCAAGTTGCCATTGGTTCTTTTTGCCACCCATTTTTACTATCTAGGATATTTGATGTAATACAAAAATGAAGATGATGATTATGTTATTTTGGAAATGACTTTGAAGCATATTTCTCGTGAAAATTCAACTCTATTCTTTTCTGACGTTTTCTTCATTTCTCCCTTAAGTCTCTCTTCCCCTCCTAGTCTCCTCTTTTTCTACCTTGAGATTTCATTAAACAGTGCTCTTCAATATCTTCTTTGTTAGTAGCTATAATTGTTAGGTGTCTAAATCAGAAATAGTTTAACACAATGATATACGCACCTATATAAGTTCAGTCTCTCGAATTAGCCACTCTTTTCTCATATTTTGGGATGGGCTGGTACAGATTGGAGTCCATTATGGTGGTCGTTTCTATGAGTTTGTGCCATGGAATGCGGAATTAAGTTTCGAAATGGCTCCATGGGGTTTTTGGCATATGACTGCAGAAAAAGAGACTCATCTGGTAATTTGCATCTTTTAGTTATGTTTTCTTTCTTGAGGCAGTAGCCTAGTTTAGGATTAAAGTTTAGTTTTTAAAAGGGAAATTTATTAAATTGTCTACTCAACTTAGGAGTTTGACCATATATTTTTTGAGCCGTTTTTTTAAAGTATTTTCTTTAAAATTAATTGATGGAATTTTCTGTTTTGAGACAGGTTGAACTGGAGGCAAGGACAACAGATCCCGGTACACCATTGCGTGCCCCAACTTCTGAAGCTGGCCTTGCTCCAGCCTGTAAAGATACTTGCTTTGGTGAGTTGAGACTGCAAATGTGGGAAAGAAAATCGGATGGCAGTAAGGGAAAGGTACGTTCTATGAGCAAGGGAGATTTCATCTTAAATAGGAGTAGGAAACAATTTTTTTATAAGAATTTTTTTTTGGTTTCTATTTTCCTAAATTCATGTAGTTTTATACATAAAGAATTTATATGGTGATATGTGTGTACAAGAAGATAATAGTAATTCTTAAAAAATATTAAAAATAACTTTTCAAAATTCTTTTTCGAACTCCATATATTTTTATTATCATTTTCCAAACTGCATGTTTATTTTCAATTGTCATGCATGTTTTCATAAATAACAGATAATTATTTTATAACACAAAAATCAGGAAATATTTTCAAGTACCAAGCAAAAGTCATTTTTTTAATGATTCGTTCAATGCAAGTTAAGTTTAAATTGCTTAAGTATTGAACTGTTGCATCAAATGAAATGGCTATTAACTAGTTATTACACAAGAATCATTCATGACTTCAATTTCAGCACTTATCGGTATCCTCGGTCTTGTTATTGCTCGGTTATATCTATTTTAAATATGGAGTGCATGTACTCTATCTTTATGGACTTCAGCTCCACTTGCAGCATTATCTTTTGGTTTCTCAGCTTGCTCTTGATTGTTTCATATGATCGTGCAGATCTCTCGGTTTAAATCTTTAATGTGTCTTTAGTCCTATTATAGTTTTAATATAAAATAGTTATTACCCATTTAAGCATATGAACTGTTGAACATGTAGGTAATTTTGGATGTTACAAGTGATATGGCTGCGGTAGAAATTGGAGGTGGTCCATGGTTAACCACTTGGAAAGGGAAGACAAATACACCAGAGCTGGTAAAAAGTGCACTCAAGGCCCCTGTTGATGTGGAAACAGTTTTGGGTTTGGTCCCATTTTTGAAGCCTCCTGGTCTATAGTAAGCTCATTAGATACGTAAACACACACACATACACACACGAGTTCACGGTTTGTGAACCAAGATCAAAGCATGCACAAGTTCCAAGGCATGATGGTTTCGATTGAAGCATGAACAGGCTTGGTGGCAGGATGATTTGTGCACAGACATTTGAATATTTTTATGAAGAAAATGTGTGTATAGTTGTTTCTAGATTTGATCTCTAATATATACATTTTTATTATATTTGGTCTATAATTTTATTTATTTCGAATGTTTAGTTTATTTTTATTTTTTAGCAAAAAAAAAAATGTTAAAACATGTAGAATATGTTTTGATGTTTTAAAAAACAGTTCAAAAAATAACTTTAACTAATTAATTAAATTAATAGATGAATAAATTATTAATAATTTTAGATTTATTTTTTTTTATTATTAATATATTAATTTACTTATTTAATTAAATTTATTTTTTAAATATTTAAATATAATTTAATTATTTCATTTTTTGCTTGTTTAAAATAAATTGAAGACATTAGAAATTAAATTATAACTAAAATAATATTAGAATTTAAATTATATCAACTGTCAAAATTTAAAAATTAATTAGTAATTTACTGAAGATAGTAACCTTCTCTTTGCCATTTTCTAAAATTAAAACCAGAACATAGCTACAGAGTATAACCGCCATCAGCCATCCAATAAAAATGAATCTGAGCAGTGTACAAAATACATATACATGTATAGACACAGACATATATAACATAATTGATAAAAGAAGAGAGAATCATGAGATCCCTCTCCACTGAATCGTTGTACCATACATTCCAAAAATTAATGAAAGTGTTATTTTTATGGGGCACGTGTGGGACATTTGAGTTTCTGGTAGTGAACTTTGGGTTATGATAAATTAGCCAATGGATATAATATTTGCTACTTTAATCATTAGGTTGAATGATGAACTGGTAATGGTGACAGAAGAAAAACCTTGTAATCATGAAACCCGCCGCTCCTGAAATCCCATTTCCTTCTCTTTTATGCATGAAAGAAATATGTAAATCAACCCACATGCATTCTTTCTTTCATCCCCTTCACATTATTCTTCTTCCAGTAAAGAACTATGTAAATCACCCTCTGTTAAATACTCACTGTTTCTTCTTCCCACTTCAGCTTTGGTGATCTTTTGATTCCACTTTCTCTGTTGCAACCAGAAAAACCCTAAAAATAGAAGAATCTTGGCTCGGCCAAATTAAGTAGGAGTTGAGTGGAACAGTAAGCTCTTCATTATGATGATTAATTAAACTTCATTTTCCAAAGTAGTAAAAAGAAAATAATTGCTTTTGTTGGCTGCTTGTTGTGATAGTGAGCTCATGCAATGCAAGGAGCACAGTGCAGAGGCTGGAGAACATAGATGAAAATGGCCCTGCGAGTTGGAGTAAGTCAGAGTTTTGTGCAGCACCTGAAACCCCAGTTGAGCCCATGGAGTTTCTTGCAAGATCTTGGAGCCTCTCAGCTGTGGAGCTCTCTAAAGCTCTTTCAAATTCCCACGTTTCTGATCCCAAAAACCTTGACATTGGGGCAGGGGATGCCAGCTCCATGGCTTCAAGAGAATCTGTAAGATCCATATATACTTGATTTTTACTTAATTCAAAGATCATATAGAAAAATTTGTTAGTAACAAGAGAGAGATTCAATTATAACAAATAGTTGCTTCGCTTTTACAGCTGCTTCAGCAGTTAACTACTGGGAGTAACCATGCAATCTCTCTGAGGGATAGTGAAGAAATGAAGGTAAATTCCCCCTGTTCTATTTTGTTTCCATCCATGAATTTCCCTCGTTCTAACATTAATTGGAAAAAATTCTATTTTGGCATGTGTATCTTCCTTAAGTTAAAATTAAAACACTCAGTAAATATAAAATAATAATTACTCTGATTACATTATCACTATTAATTCCATCAACTGTATAATCCGGCAGGAATTACTTTTACTACATCAAGCACTTAATCCAGAACTCCTTCCCAATCAGCAACTGCTCAAAAATGGGGTAACTAAGTCCAAAAACCTCATCTCAATCATCAAGTATTTGTTAAAGTTACAACACTAGCCAACACATAATCTTTATTTGACCAAGTTTATTATCTAATAAGTCATTCACTATTTTATCTAGTTCTAAACATTCGGTTTTGGTTTTCTATTTTTTAGAGATTTGTTGAAGAACCGTTAGCGAATGAGTTAGTGACAGAGAATAAGGTAACATGACTGATTAATAGAAAAATTAGTGGCAAAAAACATGACTTGGTTAGTAGATAAGTTAATGGCGGAGAATAAGAAAACATGTTTTGGGGGTGGAGAAATTAGTGATAGAAAGTAAATGAACATAACTTTTGTTTACATTGATTGTATACCTATATAAGACAGTTATCTGCATTAAATGAATTCATTCCTTTGTTACTTCACTTTTTATTTTATAATATATCTTTCACTGAGTGTATTTCCTTTTTCCTCTCTGTAATATATATTTTGTTGTAATTCTTTTGTTGTGTTTCTCAACAGTATTGTAACTGCTGCAGCATCGTTTCCTTTCTTACTGCTCTGCAGCTCTACAGGAGCATACTGGGAGGGAGAACAAAGGGGAGATCTCTGAAGGATCAGAAGGAAAAGAAGAAGCAGGAGATGAGAGCTCACAATGCCCAATTGCTTGCAGCTGTATCTGTGGCTGGGGTTGCTGCAGCAGTTGCAGCACTTGCTGCCTCAAATGCAATGTCAGCAGAAATGACAGCTTCCCACCAGAAGACACTTTCCAAAATGCCAACTGCAATTGCATCTGCTACAGCGCTTGTAGCATCTCATTGCATTGAGATTGCAGAGGATATGGGAGCTGATCATCATCAGATCTTAAAAGTTGTCAACTCTGCAATCAATGCAAGAACTAGTGGAGATATCATGACCCTAACAACTGGAACAACAACAGGTAATGAGCACTTGCAACAGTTATAAATTCTGTCGATCCAAATGTTATGCAAGTAGGTAAATTAAGTGAACAGAGAGTGAAGTAGGAAAAATAAATGACGAGAAAAATATACGTAGTTCAGCAAATTATGCCTAGTTCTATAGGAATAGGAGGGATGAATCTTGAATTCGTTATAGAAGAACTCTGAAGATTATAGATGCAATCTCTTTTTTAATCATACCTACTTTACATTCAAATCTCATGTCTTGATACAAAAACTAGAATAGTTCAGCAGGGCCAAAGTTGACTAAGAAGATCAGAAACTTAAAAGCTTTTTTTTTTTTTTATCTAAAGATGCTATCGAAAATGGTGAGTGCCGAGTCCTAATTAAACAAACTAATTTCAGCATTGGGAGGAGCTGCCACCTTAAAGTCAAGGCTGCAAAATGTGTATGGGATTACAACCTCTAATCTAGTCAAAGAAAAGGAAGAAGAGGATAGTGAACCAAACATGTCAAAAGCATTGAACTATGTCTCTGTAGGTGGTGAACTTCTCAAACGTACAAGGAAAGGTATCTACTGCCAGCATAAAACATTCTTATTCTGCTCACTACTATATATCGGAATTACTTGTCGTTGATACTCACTGATGCATTACATTGATGTAGGAGATCTTCACTGGAAGCAAGTATCATTCAACATTAATTCAAATTGGCAGGTAAAGAAGTCGGCAACACTGAACAAATCCATGTGATTATTTCATTTAAAGGAACAAATGTAAAATGGATATGTCCAGTGGGAAATAGTACTTTCATCTTATTGTCTATTGAATATATCAGCTATTGGTATAATAAAAAATCATGAATAAAAGCAGTTGGTAGCTAAAATGAAAAGCAAGCACATAGCAGGAACATTCACCAAAAAGAAGAAGTGTAAGCTAAGTCAAACCCAAATTCCTTATTACCTGTTTCTGCACCAACTTAGTTGCGCCACACTGGACTTGCAGGTGTAGTTTCTGGAGTCTACTGTGACATCCCAGCATGGTCTGGAACGGAGAAAGAACAGAGCAATGAACAGAGAGCATACTTCGGGATAAAACAGTAGAGAGAATATAGAATTTGAATGCAAAACGATGATGATAAAGATGTGGATTGAGGGATTCAATACATGCTGAACTATAGTGGTAATGGGATCCAGTTTACTAAGACAACATTTGGATTGCCAGGAAACTAGAGTTTAAGTTAAGCAAGGATGGGGACGCGTATATTCCAAAATTTCTAGATAAATATTGTGTGAAGGGTAAGACTTCATATAAAAGCTGTCAGTAATATGCAGACTGAAAAGAGACTATAAAAGGGGATCATGTCATTCTGTCAAGCTCTCTTATGGGAAGACATGGATGATAAAACTATACAACATCATCTAAAAATTAACCCTTCATAATAGTAAGTTTACTAAGATGGGCTTCCCCTTATAATAGTTTTTTGTCATTTCTTTTGCTTTAACAAGGCCATATTAGCTAAGCAAGTTTGACAGGTAACTGCAAACCAGTATTCACTTGTTTTTAAAATTCTACAAGAAGATTTTCTAACTACTTTCTTTGGGACATTGCCCTTGTTATACACGGCTAAGTTCCCTAGTGGGTAGAGAATTGCTGAGGGATTGGTTGAAACGGCGGATAGAAATGACTGCAAAGTAAAAAGTTGGGAGGAAAATTGGTTGCCAAATCAAACTGGAAACAAAATATCGTTTCCTCGGCCATTGCTTACACCAGCGGACAAGGTTACTGTACTACAGGAAAAATGTTCTTGGTTGGAATAACAAGTTGATCCACCAACTATCTTTTTAAGAAAGCACCGGACATTGTTTGAATACCTTTAAATTAAAGGCTAGCACCCAATATGCCTACGTACAAGTATGAGCAGAATGGATGGTACATGGTTAAATCCATTTGTATAAGGGCTTGGAAATAACAACTAGCCTCCTGTGTCGCTTCCTCAACTTGTGGTTCTATTATTGATCAGAAGAAACTTTGGATTGAAAATAATGTGCCAAGAGTTAAAAAACTTGAAGCAGAAACTAGTTAAAGACTTTAAATATATGCTTTATGTGTTAGGAGTCTAAAGAAACTGTTGATCATTTACTTGGACTATGTGTATATACTGTTGAGTTTTGAATAGAGATAAAATTAATTGTATAAATTAATTCAATTCTAAATTAATTAATAGAAACTAATAATCATAATTTTAAGTTAAATTGATATATAACAAAGGAAAAATAATAAGCAAATAATAATCGTAAAATTAAATATACATAAGATTTTACGTGAATAACCTTTTATTGCGAAAGAAAAAACTATAGATTAAGTTCTAAATCAAATCAACTATTAAAGAAAATTATTATAAGATAATACATAAAAAATTAAATCTAAAATAAAAAGAACAATATTTTTTTTTGTGCAGAACTGAGAGAAAAAAAAATAAGGAGAAAAAAAAATTAAAATTAAACTTCCCTAAAGAAGGACGAAATTGCAAATGTCGACGATTATGTCACAAGGGAGAGAGAATAGAAGCCACCTATATATATGTATATATATAAAATAGAAGCCACCTATATGTATGTGTATATATATATATATATACTTCCTTTTATCCTCTTGCCGCACAACCTCTCTTCTCTTTCTCTTTTAAATATGTTTTTTTGTGTGCAACACATATATATATATACCCCAAAAACACTTCGGCCCTAATTCTATTTTTTCTTTTCTTTTTAATTACTTAGGCTGGATACATAATGAACAATCTCCTCTTCCAACCCATGAGGAGACGTCCACCATACATTGCTCAATGTCCAATCAGTCCCACATTCTTGGTGCAAGACTAATGCTTGTCACGAGTCAGTACCTTAGTCAATATGTCAACTAGATTTTTATCAGTGTGAATCTTTTTCAATAGCATATCTTTATTATTCACCGCATTTCGTATCCAATGGTATCTCATATCAATATTCCTTAGTACAATAATGATATATGATATTCTTACTCAAATCTAGAGTACTTTAACTATCACAATTCATCACATACTCATATTGCTTTAAACCCAACTCTTCGAGAAATCTTTTCATCCAGAGCATTTCTTTACCTACTTTAGTCAAAGCTACATACTCTGCCTCAGTTATAGATAAGATAATACTTTTTTACAATTTAGATTGCCGTGATACAGCTCCCCCTGCAAAAGTAAACACATACCATAAAGTAGACTTTCTGTTATCACGATCACCTGCCATATCTGTATCTGTATATCTCTCTAGAATTGGTTCTGAACCTCTAAAACACAAACACATATTAGAAGTACTTCTCATACATCTAAAAATTCATTTTACTACTTCCTAATGACTCTTACTAGGGTTAGAAAGAAATCTGCTTACCAAACCAACAACATGAGCATTATCTGGTCGAGTGCAAATCATACATACATTAAACTCCCAACTGCAAAGGAGTAAGGAATGACTGACATTTCTTCTTTTTCTTTTTGAGTAGCAAGACATAATTTCTTACTAAGTGTGAAGTGGTTAGCAAGTGATGTGCTAACTGGCTTAGCATTTTTCATATAAAATCTGTTTAGAACATGTTTAACATATCTTTCTTGTGACAGCTATAACTTTTTAGTTTCCTTATCACGTGTAATCTACATACCAAAAATCTATCGTGCTAGTCCCAAATATTTCATATAAAAAAAGTAAAACAATTTTTTTTTTCAAACCACTAATCTCTGAAGTATCTTGTCCTATTATCAACATATCATCAACATAAAACAGTAGAATGACAAATTTACCATATGAGAATGTCTTGAAGTACACATAATGATTTGCATCTATTCTTGTGTAGCCATGATTGACCATGAAAGAATCAAATTTCTTGTGTCCCTATCTCGGAGCCTATTTCAATTCATACAAACTCTTTTTCAACCTGCAAACCATGTGTTCTTTCCTTTTGACTTCAAATCCCTCTAGTTGATGCATGTAGATTTCTTATTCCAAGTCACCATGAAGGAATGCTGTTTTTACATCCAGTTGTTCTAGGTCAAGATCTAAACAAGCAATCAAACTAAGAATTACCTGAATAGAGCTCATCTTCACAACAGGAGAAAATATCTCATCAAAGTCAATTCTTTTCTTCTGATTGAAACTTTTTACTACCAATCAAGTCTTATGTATCTCCATCACTAGCTTCTCACCATCCATCTTAAGCTTGTATATCCACTTATTTTTTAAAGATTTTCCACATTTTGAAAGTTCAACTAACTCATGAGTATTATTATTCTTTAAGAGCTTATCTTTTCTTTCATTACTTTCAACCATTGAGTCTTTCTTGATGGTTTAAACTTCTTCAAAGCTTTTTGGCTCCCCTCTTCAATAACTGTAATATACTCAGAACTAGGATATCTGGTAGAAGGATGATGTGTTCTAATCGATCTTCTAAGTTGAGGTTCTTCTGTAACCTGATATGCAAGGGGTT
This sequence comes from Carica papaya, assembly GCF_000150535.2. The sequence continues at coordinate 2,530,365 of NW_019014685.1, forward strand.
GCTCCTCATGCTCAACATCATCTGGTGCTGACATATTATCAAACCCTTGATCATCACGTAACTCTTCCTCATCTGTGGCATCTCTTATTGAAGGAGAAATTAGTGCATGAAAAGGAGTTTCTTTACTTATAATCTTCTCCGATGTCTTAAAGTCTGATAAGATCTTGTGCTCATAAAAAATTACATCTCTGGACCTGACGACTTTCTTTTTTACTGGATCTCATAATCTGTACCCAAATTCTGTATCTCTATAATCCAGAAGAACACATAAAACTTTCATGTCATCAATCTTCTATCTTTGTTCCTTAGGTACATGCCTAAATGCTTTGCAGCCAAATACTTTCAAATGAGAATAACTGATGTCCTTTCCAGACCATACTCTTTGAGGAATATCAAAATCTAAAGGAGTTGATGGAGATCAAAGCATCACGTAGTAGACAGTATAGAGTGCTCACCCCAAAATGGTTTTGGTAAATTAGCCATTTTCAATATATATATATAACTTTTTCAAGGGGGGTTCTATTTGTTCTTTCAGCTACATTATTATGCTGAGGAGTACCAGACACTATCTTCTCATGTCTAATTCCATGCTATAAGCAGTAATTCTCAAACTCCTTTGAAGTGTATTCACTATCATTGTCATTGCGAAGATACTTTAAGGAAGTTCATTTCTCTCTTTTCATCATGATATGAAATTACTTAAAATATTGAAAAATTTGATCTTTTGTTTTCAACACAAACACCCAAACCTTTCATGAGACATCATCAATAAAAGTAAAAAAATATCTGTTACCTCCAATTGTTTCCACATCAATAGGACCACACACATCAGAGTAAACTA
>NW_019014685.1:2622049-2633022 GCF_000150535.2 Carica papaya
CTCGCTTTTCTTTACGTTATTATTGGCTTTAAACTTTCCAACTCAGGTAGATGCTCACACTAGACTTCTCTAATTATTATATTCTTTAAGTTGGAGGTAGTTGATATATTTTCTTTGTTTGTCGTATACTTGAATAGTGCAAAAATATCAAATTGTATTTTATGTTAGCACCTGACACTTGAGCTCTTTACAGGTACTGTTATTGTGCACACAATCGGTCATGAGGTATTAATAAAGTACAAGATTCATCTCTTTATTATTATGATAATTTAACTTTCTATTTTCGGTTGTTATTTACCTGTAACTTATTTTTTAGATAAAATTATAAAAAAATCATATAGTATATATTTTAATATTATTTATCCTTCAAGTCCTCTAAGTTATATATTAAGAGTGAAAAGTCTGTGAGAATAGAAATTTTAGGTACAAATATACATTCAGCAAATAAGAGTAGAGAATTAAGCACGATGTTTTAGCTTTACCTGAAATATGAATTAGTTAGATTGGGAGGTTATAACAAAGAAAACTAACCACTCTATAAATGTGACCTACATCTATTGATAACATTAAAATAATAAGTGCGAGAAGTTTCTCTAGTGAAATACTATTTCAAGTTCAAAACAGGAACACGAATTGAAATTTCACAAAAACACACCTAAAAACCAAAGTAAACAAGGAGAAATTGTACTAAATTTTCAAAAAACGGCTATTAAAGAAACAAGTTAACCCCCTATATTTTCTGTAAAACATGTGTACTTTTTAGATTTTTTGATAGACATAGAACTACAAAACCAAACAATCAAACTATTAATTGTGAAAAACACTAGCCAACACGAGAAAACACGACTAGAAATCAAACAAACAAACAAACAATTAAAAATCAAATCTAGCTTTGAAAGAGGCTAGTGAAACCACAAATCAAAACTCCAAACATGAAAATGGATCGAAACTCAAGCTGAAAGACAACCAGAAATCTAGATAGACAAAAAAAAACGAGAGCAAACAAACAACTGAGCCTGAAATATCTTTCACGCTAAGACATGTCAATGTTTTTCTTTTAACTTCTTGGAACAAACATGATTACAAACAAAATACTAAAGTTAAACCAAAGAAACACAAATATATGTCCAACGTACGAACCAAATTAAAATCAAACCACAACAGAGCACAACTACAAATCAAACAAGCAAACAAACAAAAATCACATCCAACTTTCAAAAAAGCTAGCAAAAACACAAATCAAAATTCGAAACACGAACATGGATCGAAACTCAAACTGAAACACAACCACAAATTGAGATAAAGAAAGAAAAACCACATCCAACTTTGAAAAACAACTAACAAACAAACAATTGAATATCAAATATCTTTCATAATAACACATGCTAATACTTCGTCTAACTTTTTGAAATAAACACGATTACAAATAAAACACCAAAGTTAAACTGAACAAACACAAATGTGTGCTCAACAAACCGATCAAATTAAAATTAGACCACAATAAAGTACAGTTACAAATCAAACAAACATACAAAAGTGAAACATATGACTTTACAAAATGATTAGCAAACACAAACAAAACTCGAATATCTAACGAAATCAAATGGTCGACAATATGAGCTTTTTGTAAGAAACACAACTAAACAAACTTGACAAACAAAAGTCCATTCAGTTGTGAAGAATCCTGACAAGCAAAGGCCTAAGCCTTTAACACCTTACATAAGTAAGTAGTGATCAATATTTTTGGGTTTTGGAAAGAAACACAGCTACAAAAGCTGAAATTTTTAACTTCTTGATAAGGCAAGACATCTTATATTACGATATAGGGACTTAATTGAGTAGGACTTTGAAATGTCATACTTTTATAGATAGTTAACTAACTCATGCAACTCTCACTCCTAGTGGTAAGATACTGAAACTGTCATTTTTGGTCTTATTTTTTGTAGTTTTTGTGTTCTTATTTCTCAGTTTGGTGTTCAATATTTTTATGTCATCTATTGATTATATTTATTGACAAATGTTGGCTGATATCTAATTCCCTATTGTAAATTATACAATTATTATTTGACTTTTTATTGCTGAAAATTGTTATATCATGAGTTGGTATTCAAGCGGTCAACTTAAGGAGGATTTGTGGTTGTCAATCGAAATACGGGTGCGTCTCAATCTTATCTCACAGTCAACTAAAATTACAGAGCATTATAGATATGAGTTCGATGTTGTTGTTTATACTACTACCATTTCAGCTGCTAGTAGATATATACTTACTTTTATTACGTTAATTATTGACTTCTTTAAAAATATTATAGAATATTTTATGTACATAATAGTATGATTATTTTCCCAATATATTAGTATGATTAGGAAGAAAGTTAATAAGATAATTTAATTGGTTACCTTCATGATCATTTTACATGTATGTATATCCCTATTCTCTAATCATTAATATAGAGTATTATTCAGTATTGTTATCTTTCTCTAACTCTTAACATGGTATCAGAGTTAAGGTTAGGGTTAGGATTTAGTTGTCAGAATACATCAGACTAAGAAAGGGTTGAACAACCATTCCCGGTGCCAGAGGAAGTCGACCACCGATCTTCGGCGTGTTCAAAGTGCAGCCAGTACGGTGGTGTATGCAGAATGAGAGAAGGAGGTCATTTGCATGGCTGTTTCAAGTCAGAATCGGGTTTGTCGACCATTTATGCGGGTGCTGGAAATCCTAGCATCGTGCCTATCCCATGCGAAGTCAGAAGGTGAAGGGAAGCTCAGTCGGTCTGTTCTGAGCACGAAACCAAAAGGTCAGGGCGGAGAAAACTCGAGATTCAGTAGATCGCGCGACAACAAGCTTTTCCGATTCTCTAGCGCGATTTGCTGCAATGTTGGGAGCTACATTCCGGATTTGGATGTGTATCCTGGTTCTGTGGTGATTTCCGACCAAAAGGAGATTGTTTGGCATTTCTCGACAACGGTGGCACAGAAACTCCAATGATTGGCAGTGAACTTCTAGTAAGGTTGTTGATAACCGTGCGTGAAGAGACACTTTGTCTTCTGAAATTTTCTAGTATATTTGCAGTGTTTTTGGTGTATCTCTATTTGCTGTATTTGGATATTTTAGGTGATATTTTTTGATTTATGGATTAAAATGAGTGATAATATTGTTTGTTATTACTGCTGTGAGTGAGAACATATAAAGTAGTATTATAAGAAATTGCAGAATTGCAATTGGATTGCACAAACCACTAATATTTTTGCTACTATTGCTAGCTCTTTTTTTGAAAGAACTGTTATGATTTCAGCTGATGAATATGCTGAATTCTCTCAATATCAGAAATCTTTAAATAAATTTTCTACTTTTATTGAATCAGAGAAAAAATATGTTATCTCCTTCTCGAACAGATAAGTGATTGATTCTGGTATTACAGATCATATGACAGTTAACCTTAATATTTTTTTTAGTTTTCGACCACAATATTTTTTTCTGTAACCATTGCTGATGGGTCAACTTATAACATTGTATGTTCCGGGACCACAAAACCAACTTCATCTATTACTTTGTCATATGTATTAAGTCTATCCAAACTCACATTCAATCTGATTTTTGTGAGTAAACTACCGAAAGATTTGAATTGTTGTATTACATTTTTTCCTAATCACTGTGTTCTTCAATATCTTATGATAAATCAGATTATTGGTAAATAAAATATATCAGATGGTCTCTACATTCTTGATACTTTGGTGCCTCGATCGATTGCCTGTTCTCTTGTTACCTTTCTATGTGAAGCACATTGTCAATTAGGACATCTGTCTCTATGTATGTTGAAGAAGTTATATCCTCAATTTTATGATATATCTTCACTAAATTGCGAGTTATATAAGTTTGCAAAACATCACCGTAGTTCGTCAGGTCCAAAGGTCAATAGACGAGCTGAGTCTGCTTTTGAGTTAGTTCATTATGATATTTAGAGCCTCTGTCATGTTCCGTCTAAAATAGGGTTTAAGTATTTCTTTACCTTTGTGGATGATTTTTCTCACATGACTTGAATATATTTTATGAAAAATCATTGTAAAGTATTTTTTCACTTTTGTGTTTTTTGTGCTGAAATCAAGACATAATTCAATATTTCTATGCATGCATCAAGAGGTGATAATGTCAAAAAATATATGTCATAGTCATTTCAGAATTATATGACTCAACACATGATCCTTCACCAATCATCGTGTGTTGATACACCATCTCAAAATAGAGTCACTGAAAGGAGGAATAAACATTTATTTGAGACAGCGCAAACCCTCTTATTCCAAATGCAAGTCCCAAATCAATTCTTGACCGATGCTATTTCCACGACTTGTTTTTGATTAATCGTATGTCATCTACAGTACTTGATGGAAATGTTCCTTATAGTCTTCTTCTTCCAAATAAGTTCTTATTTTCGGTGCAACCTAAGATATTTAGTAGCCTCTGTTATGTTCGAGATGTGCGACCTATTGTGACAAAATTGGACCCAAAGATCTTGAAGTGTGTATTTTTGGGATATTCTCGACTTCAGAAATGATACCGGTGCTACTCTTTAAATCTCAATAAATATTTAGTATCAACTGATGTAGTCCTTTTAGAGAATACACTGTTTTTCTCCTCATTGTCCAAGTCTATAAGTCAGTGGACAGACGACAAGTGGTTCATCTATAGTTTTACATCATGTGCATCTACTAAGCAAACAGATAATAGTGTTTCTTCAAATAATGTGCCTCCAGCCTTATTTGAACAAGTTGATGATAGTGTTAGTGTGCCTCTAACCCAAGCACAACCACTAGTTGTTCATGCGTATTCCAAAAGACCACATACTAATGTTACATGTCCTGCACCAGGTACCATGCCATCTAATTCTGTCTCATAGAACCTTGATCTTCCCGTTGATGTACGTAAAAGTAAATGTAAGTGCACTATTCCTACGCCATCGTATTCCATTGCTAATTTTATCTCATACAATCATATGTTTCCTTCGTCTAATTTTTTAATTGCTTTTATAAATTCAACTTTTATACTCAAGACAGTTAAGGAGGCTCTGAAGCACCCTAATTGACGTAATGCAATGCTTAAGAAAGTAAATGCTCTTGATGAAAATCATACTTGAGATTTGGTAAATTTACCCAAAGAAAAAAAGGATTTAGGGTGTAAAAGAGTATTTACAGTCAAAGTGAATTCAGATGGCCCAATGGTGAGATTTAAAGCTCGACTAGTAACAAACTTATTCTGATACATTCTCTCTAGTAGTCAAATTTACATTTATCCGTTTATTCATATTTGTTGCAGCCTCTCAAGATTGACCGTTACACTAGTTAGACATTAAAAATGTATTTTTTTATTGTGATCTTTTAGAAGAACTGTATATGGAACAACCACCTGGATTTGTTGTTCAGGAGGAGTACGAAAAAGTCTATCATTTAAAAAAATCTTTGTATGGTTTAAGGCAGATTTCTCGTACGTGGTTTGATAAGTTTAGTGAGGTAGTCTGTAAGTTCAAATTGAAGAAGAGCAAGTGTGATAATTCAGTTTTTTATAGACAATCAACAGCTGATATTATACTTCTTGTTGTTTATGTTAATGATATTGTAATTACAGAAAATGATTATGTCGGAATATCTTCTCTCAAGTTATTATTGCATACGAAATTTAATACCAAAGACTTGAGACAAATAAAATATTTCTTAGGGGTTGAAGTAATAAAAAGTAAGGAAGAGATTATATTATCTAAACGAAAATATGTACTTGATGTACTTGTAGAAACATGAAAGTTAGGAACTAAGCCATGCAAGGCGGACCCACCAACTCTCGCTTTGTCAATCTGGTGTATCCCTTTTCAGTTCTCCTCGGACTCTCCTGGCACTATCTTCCTTCTATAGAGGGCAGGTTCTCCTTTCTTTCCATAAGGATATGGTACCAAATGTACATCTTATAAAAGATGATGGTGATCCATTTGATGATCCAGAAAAATACAGACGACTAGTTGGGAAATTAAATTATCTCACTATGACTTGTCCAAATATTGCATATTTTTTTAGTATTGTTAGTCAGTTTATGTCTGCACCTGCAGTCAAACATTAGGAGGTTTTAAAACAAATTTTGTGTTATTTAAAAGGTGTACCAGGACTTGGCATAATGTTTAAAAATTATGGGCATACTCACATTAAATATTTTACAGATGCTGATTGAGCTGGATTTAAAATTGATACAAGATTTATTACAGGTTATTATGTTTTTGTTAGTGAGAATCTCGTATCATAAAAAAGTAAGAAGCAAACAGTTGTATCTCGCGCAAGTGCAGAGTTTGAATATAGAGTTATGACCCAGTTCACATACGAAGTTTTATGGATACATCGTCTTTTAGATGAAGTAGGTTTGAAGCACACATCTCCTGCAAAACTCTGGTGTGATAATCAAGCTGCACTTCAGATTGCCTCAAATCCTATGTAGTATGAGAAAACCAAACATATTGAGGTTGATAGTCACTTCATCGGAGAGAAAATTCAAGAAAACTTTATATCTACTGCATGTGAAAACAGGAGAACAAATTGGTGATATATTCATAAAATATTTGAACAGAACATAAATTGAGTATTTTTGGAACAAGTTGGGCATGATTAATATCTATGTTCCAGTTTAAGGGGGAGTGTTAGGATATTATAGAATATTTTATGTACATAATAGTATGATTATATTCCCAAATATATTAGTATGATTAAGAAAAAAGTTAATTGGGTAATTTATATTGGTAACTAAATATGAATCCATATACATGTATATATATCCCTATTCTCTATTCAATAAATAATAAGAGTATTATTCAATATTTTTTCATTCCCTAACTCTTAACAACTTCGAACTTTCAAAATCAGGTAGATATTTGCTCATGCTAGTCCTCTCTAATTATTATGTTCTTTAAGTTAGAGGTAATTGATATATTTGCTTTGTTTGCCATATACTTAAATAGTGTAAAAATATCAAATTGTGTTTTATGTTAGCACCTACCACTTGAGCTCTTTGCAGGTACTGTTATTGTGTACATTATCAGTCATGAGGTATTAATAAAGTACAAGATTCAGCTCTTTATTATTATGATAATTTAACATTCTATTGAGGTTATTATTTATCTGCAACTCATTTTTTAGGTAAAATTATAAAAAAATCATATATTATATATTTTAGTATTATTTATCCTTCAGGTCCTTTAAGTTCTATTAGGAGTGAAAAAGTTTGTGAGAATATAAATTTTAGGTACGAATATACATTCAACAAACAAGAGCAGGGAATTAATTAAGCACAAAGTTTTAGCTTTACCTGAAACATAAACTAGCTGGATTGAGGGTTATAACAAAGAAAACTAACCACTCCATAAACGTGACCAATATCTATTGATAACACTAAAATAACAAGTGTGAGAAGTTCCTCAAGTGAAATACAATTTCAAGTTCAAAATAGGACTGCGAATTGAAACTCCACAAAAACACACCTACAAATTAAAGTAAACAAGGAGAAATCCCATGAGAATTTTTCTTTTTCATGTCTCGGAGAATTTTTTCTTTTTCTTACTTATTTCCTTCTTGAACTTAGGGTGAATAATATATACTATTATAACCTTGGGTTAATGGTCTTGTTGTCTTCTTTCCTTTAGCTTCTTTAATGGATCAAGCTCCATCTTCCTCATTGATCCATGCTTGGACAAAGAGTTGAAAGATTTGTTATAATCTTTTAGCTCTCCTCCTTTTAATGAGCCCACTTGGCATTGAGATATCATTTCTGTCAACTTGATCCATATTCATAGTCACATCAACAGGGGAATAAAAATTAAGGTTATAGAGAAAAAAATAAAGAAGTAGAATTGAAAATTCGACACAAGACTTATTTTCATAAGTAATTCTAATTCTTAGCGCAATAAATTAATCGAAGACACACTCACTCACTCTTAAAAATTTAGAAGGTTAAAGTAAAAATACCTTAATTTTATTAATAATTTGAATTGTATTTTCAAGAAAGGCCGATGGCCTCTATTTATAGAGTTAGCATCCTTATTTGACTTAAATAAAAAAACAAAAATTCTAATAAAACTCTTAATCTTAATTTAAATTAAAAATCAGAGTTTAATTAAAAACAAAATACAAACTCTTAATTAAAATAATGACTTTCTCTTTGTGTGGCTAAGACTCCCAATCGAACTCCTCCTTTTTGGGTTCTTTTTTGGTTTGGCCTTTGTACTTATCTTTTTTTCTCTTTTAATGTGCAGGTGGTGGCTATGACATATTCTTTTCCTACAAAATTATGTTTGAATTGGGCAGTGAAGATTGGATAAACTTCTATTTTTTTTCTTCTTATTTCTTCTTTTCTGCAATCCTCTATTACTTAGAATTCTTCTTCCTTTAATGAAGACCTAGATTAAAACCAGAAAACTTAAGGGTGACTTGCGGCAAGGAGAATACTTTTTGGGTTTTATGTGTTCTTGCAGTAGGGATCTCTCTTTTCTTTGCTTCTTCATCTCAGTTTCCTTGCTGGTTGTTAGGATCGATTTTCCCAAATGTTTTGTCTCTGTTTTACAGGTATTCGAAATCCAATTAAGAGAACTCAATCCTCCCTAAAGAGAAAATACAACTCGCGTTTCTTAATTTGGTGTAGTTCCCATGCGGGTCTGCACCTCCATGCTCTCAGCCATGCTATTTCCATGTCAAAACCAGATATGGCCTGTGTTCTTCTTGTTTTCTTGGACCTGTTCTTGCAATTTCTGGGATTTCAAAGTCAGTTTCTTGGTTAATTCAGCTTTGGATAATAAGATTGAAAGCTTTTTGGAACCTTTTGGCACGGGCTCGAGTAACAGGTCTCTCTGGGACTTAAATCTTTCTTCCCACTTCTCCCCAACTGTCTTATTGGTCTTTCTGGTAAACGTCCTTCCTTGTGTCTCTTGTGTCCAGGTTTACATCATCAAGTTTGCAACAGGCGAGATTAGTACTTTTATAGTATTCAATTTTTTTATAGGTGAGAGTTTCTTGATAATTTATCCCATATGTCTGGGTGTATCCCTTGACGAGTGCCTTGCTTTATATATTTCAATTGATCCATCTATCTTGTGTTTGATAAAGAACACTCATCTACATCCCGCAATCTTCTTTCCGTCGGATGGTAGCATAAGTGCCCGAGTATCATTCTTCTGCAACGCTTTCATCTCTGTCTGTTGCTTGGATCCACTTGGGATTATTCATGGCTTCACTTATTGTATGAGGAACATCATCTGCAGATAAGTTATAAACTAATATCTTGAGAGGTTCGGACCATGGTTGAGCTAAGATGTGGTTGGCAATTGGGTACTTTGACTAGCTAGTTCTATGGGTAGTGATAGCTATTTGGCGGTTGCCCGCGATTATGTTTGAAAGTAATTTATAACCAATATAATATTTTGAGGAGACTTTAAAACTTAAACCTCAGGAACACTCTCAGGAGATTGGTCTGATTATGGCACTATCAAGTCATGGAAGAGTTGTTCACTTTCAATTTCTACAAGTTCTTCACTTATCTCTGCTTTTGTCTCTACGTGCTCAACATTTTTGACATTTTCATTAGTTCTATTGGTTGAACTTCCACCCTTACATCATTTGGAGTTTTTTGAAGCTTGGTTAATTTTCCCAATTCCGCTCTTCACTCATCATCTCCCTTGAAGAGAGGAGTGGTAAAATTGAGAGGTGAAGAAATTCTCTTATTCAATAAAGGTGACATCCATGGTGATATAGAGGTGTAGTGTAGTTGGATCGTAATATTTGTATCCTTCTTTATGAGCTCCATAGCCAAGAAAGACATAACAGACAACACATGAATCTAACTTTGTCAAGATATAGATATGTTGGCTAGAGATTAAGAGAATTAATTGGAAATCCTATAAATTGAGGGATTCGGAGTTAGGTTTCCTAGTGAGTTAGTGTCCTATTTAGAAATAAGTTAGTTTCCTATTTTTTCTTTTGTACCCTACTATATAATACTCTATATTATCAATTTAGAAAGTAAGATCTTTTTTTTTTCATATTTCATCACATGGTATGAAAGCTCTAAGCTCTCTTCTGGGAATTCTGTCTTCTCTCTCTTCAATCTTAATTGTTGAATGATTTTCCTTTTAGTCTTCATCAATGATCTTGTTTTTTAATTTCTCCTTCTTTAATAACCGTTTGAGTAGTCTTAATTGTTGTTGATTTCCTTCCTTCATCATGTCAACCTCTCAAAACACCGAAACCACTACCTCTAGCAATTCAAATCTACCGAAGAGTCCAACTCTGTTCAAAAAATTGGAGAATTGCATAACATTCGGGACTCCTATAGGCTCAATGGGAAGAACTATCTTAAATAGTCTCAATTTGTCCATACATACCTCAAGGACAAAGGGAGACTTAATCACCTTCTTAGAACTGGACCGGTAAAGGATGACCCATTGTTTAAAGTATGGGATGAGTAGGATTCCATAATAATATCTTGGCTATGGGATTCTATGGATCCCATGATCAGTAATACGTGTATGTTTTTTGCTACAACAAAGGAAATTTGGGATTTCATTCGTCGCACATATTCGAAGGCCCATAATGCTACTCAAGTGTACGAGATCTAGGTAAAAACTGCAGCTACTAAGCAATGAGACAAATCTGTCACAAAATATGCAAACCTATTACAAAACCTAGGTAAGAACTTAATCATTACCGAGTTTTTAAGATGAAACACTTCGAGGATGTTGTCATCTTAAAGAACTTCATTGAAAAAGACTGGATTTATGATTTTTTGGCTAGATTGAATTCTGAATTTGAGTAAGTTAGGATCCAAATCCTTGGTAAGGAGGACACACCTTCTCTAGAAGAGACAATATCATTTATTCGAGCTGAAGAAAGTCGAAAGAGTCTCATGCTTCAAACACAACAAACTGTGAACAAGTCAGCCCTAATAGCAAAAACAA
>NW_019014685.1:2633157-2668108 GCF_000150535.2 Carica papaya
ATATGCTAACTCTTGGATAATAGATTTTGGTGCCATAGGTCATATGACCCCCGTACATCGACTCTTTCACATATATACTCCATACCCGAGTAATAAAAACAAATTAGTGTCCAATGGCTCTTAATTACTATTGCAGGGTTCAAAGATATACATATTACACCTACCTTTACCCTTAATAATGTCCTCCATATACCGAAACTGTCAACCAACCTGGTTTTCATCAAAATTAACCCATGATCTTAATATTATGTCTCTTTTTTCCATCTAATGTGTTTTCAGGATCAGCACTTAGGGAGGAGGATTGGACTTACTAAGGAAATACGCGGCCTTTATCACCTTGAATCATTAAAAAATGGTAGAAGCAATTTGTCTTTGGTTTTCTTCAATTCCACAAATAAAGATTTTATTTGGTTATATCACTCTTGCCTAGGTCATCCATCTTTTAGGGTTTTAAAAGTCATGTTTTCTCGTTTGTTCAATGGATTAGATATATCTGAATTTTGAATTAGCAAAACATACTTGTATACCTTTTCCTATCAACAATAAAAGAACTTCTCATCATTTTCATTTCATAGTGACATATGAGGTCTTTCTACAATACCAAATGTTTCTAGGGCCTGTTGGTTTGTGTCCTTAATTGATGATTGCACTCGGGTTACTTGGCTCTTTCTTAAATAAAAATCTGATGTTAGCATTGTTATACCCAACTTCCACTTAATGGTTCAAAACTAATTTGGGGTTAAAATAAAAGGCTTTAGGACAGAAAATTCTAGAGACTACTTCAACCAGATTTTATCACCCTATTTTCAATCACAAGGTATTATCCATGAATCATCATGTGTGTTAACACATCTCAGCAAAATTGGGTAACTGAAAGGAAAAATGGGCACTTACTTAACACCACCCCATACTCTTTCAAAGGAATGTTCCTAAGTCCTATTTGGGAAAGGTTGTTCTTACTGCCACACACCTGATAAATAGACTAATCTCTCGTGTGTGTTAGACAACAAAAATCCCATAGAGATCCTTAATAGTTTCTACCCTCACTTTAAACCTCAAATGGCCTAAACCTAGAGTATTTGAGTGCATTGCCTTTGTTCATGTCCACAACCAACAAAGAGGAAAGCTAGATCCTCAAGCCATAAAATGTGTTTTCTTTTGTTACTCATCCACTGAAAAGGGATACAAGTGTTACAACCCTTCATCCAAAAAAAATTTTATCTCTATAGATGTCACCTTTATAGAAAATAAACTCTTTTTTTTCTCCAAGTTCTCTCTTCAGGAGGAGATTTTAATGATGGAAGATAGTATTTGTGAGTCCTTTGAACCAATTAAAACCCTTACCTTCTTTAAGTTCCAGCCTATGCTGTTGTATCTGAGGCCTCTAAGCTAATCACATCTAAGTCACCCAATTCTGTCTTTGAGCCGACATACCTCTTGTCCCTGCCAGTGCAAGTCACAAGTTACCAAGGTTCTCCCAAGTGCATTCAAGGAGAAAGGTCGTTTCAGAACTAATACAAGTCTAAGAATTCAACTTAGACTCTGGAAATGAGATTACAGTAAGATCTGATCTACCTTTACATACACAATCTGTTGAAATACCTGATAATCCAAAAGATGACCTAGACCTTCCTATTGCTGTGAGATAAGGTACCAGAGAATGCACCAAACAATTGTTTTACCCACTATCTCACTATGTCTCTCTTAAGCACCTATCACCACCCACAAAAGGTTCATTGTAAGTTTAAATACCATTGTTATCCCAAACACTGTTTCTGAGGCATTATCAAAAAGAGAATGGAGGAATGCTATGAGAGAAGAGATGAGTGCATTAGAAAAGAATAAAACATGGGATGTAACAGCCCCGGTAATTCATAATGGAATGTATATAAAAAATATCAAATGCGGAAGCGAAGTCAAAATTTCATCCCTTACACTAAAACCAAAAACGTGCTCACAAAATATAAAAGATCAAACTACCTAAATGAAAAATTTGAAAGTAAAAGCTACGAATGTGACTATAGAGTCTTTAGGTGTCCCATTCGTCGTCCTCCTGCGGAACCGGCTCGGGAACGATGTCCTCTTGATCTGAAATGATTAAATAAGGAATGAGCTACACTAGCCCAGTAAAGACATCACGATATCTCACCGTCACGGAGGTAAAGGTGGGTAGAAAACACAAAAAGACCAATGGAGCATAATTTACAACAAATCCTTTTATCGATAATAAAACATTTACCATTCACTTACCTCGGTGAAATTTATAAAACAATATACGAAAGCAATAACATCATCATCATCATGAAACTATATATATATAAACTGTATAACATAATACCTATCAAGTTTTTCGTAATTCAATCGTTACACAACATATTTTTCCTTATTTACCAGCCCACTAGTATCCATGGGGATCCATAGGGGTCCCGCTACCTGTTAACCCTTAACACTTGAAATCATATTCCAGGGCCGTCCCCATACCCCGTCCGGTATGGGCGCCAAACCATAGACCTCATTACCCCGTCCAGTATGAAGGTGAAACGGGCCGTCCCCATACCCCGTCCGGTATGGGCGCCAAAACACATAAGATCTCCATACCCTGTCCGGTATGGGAGACCACAATCCCGGTAAGGTTCCCTACGGACCCGGTCCGTCCACCATCTCCCAGGATATCTAGTCAAGCTGATCACATTATACAATTTCCATTTATATAACCTTTCATTCTCCTTTTCCCTCAGTCAACATTATCAATCACATACAAACAAGCAAAACGATAATTTATGCCAAACAGACAACATATAGCATTAATATCCCGGTCATTCAATCCATAATCAATAAAACAGTAAAATATGCACACGAAACTATAAAATGAAAACATCGAACCTCATGCTGCATTTAAAACTGTAAAACAGGCCAAATAACAGTTAACCGACAAACACACTAGACTCGGGCTCCATTAGCGACCTTAAGCAATTTCACACATTCGTTGATTCATGAAATACCGTTTTATCGTTTATTGAACTTTAAAACCGTGATAGGAAATAGGGTGAGGGGTCCTTACTCGTTTCGGGATCCAAACACGGCTTCACAGTGCGCTTGCAAGCTGTCCCTAATTTTCTCTGAATTTTCCTCGGGGAACTGAAACGCACTACTGGTACCTGCACGTGTTCCAAAAAAAATCCCAAATTAGGCCCAGGGCCCCTTTCGGCCCAAATCGCAACTCCGGCACGGCGGCTCCGCTGTGCTCCGGCGACGGCGCTACCGCTGGCGGCGGCGAGTCGCCTCGGGTTGGCTGTTTTTGGCCGTTTTTGGCCGAATTCGGCCACACTCGCATCGGTCCCTGTGAAAAACAACCCTAGGGCCCTCGGGGGGCCAAAAAATTACGGAAAAACGGAGCTTACCGGCAGCGGCGCTCTCGGGTGCGCCGGCTCTCCGGTGAAGTTCGTGTTTTGGTGATTCGGCTCCGGTCAACCTGTAGAGAAAAGAATGGTGATCACGGTGATATAAAAATTGAATTAAACGGAGGCCGGGAAGGGCCTCATTGGAGGCAAAAACCGAGAAGGGGCGCGGCGGCGCCGCTGGCTTTCGGCCCTATTTTCCGGCCGTTTGGCCGGGATTTTGGCTCCGATTTGGCCACTGGGGAAATCAGCGTGGAAAAACGAGTCGGGAGTATGAAATTTACCTCGATCGGCGGTCAAAAATCCCTCCGGTGCGGCGGCGAGTGGCGGCGGCCGGCTTCTGGTTCGTCTTCTCCGGCGAGGGCAGGCAGCTAGGGTTTGGGGTCTGGTGTGGGGGTCTTATTTATACCCTTTTGCCTTTTGATCTCAGCCGTCCATTTTGTTTTAATCTGGGCCATCCGTGCGCGCGATTGATCTGGGTCGTCCAATCGCGCGCACGCGGATTGCCAACATGGCCCGTCCCCGGTCGACGTGGTTTTGCCACGTGGCAGGTCCTGGTTGGCCAGGCCTGCTGACTGGGCCTGCTGACGTGGCTGTTGATGTGGCACGCACGTTTTTTTTTTATTTTTTTTTTATTTTTTCCTTCTTCAATTTCCCCGGGCGCTACAACTCTCCCCCCTTTAAAGAAATTTGGTCCTCAAATTTGCCCCGTTACTCTTGATCGAACAGATGGGGATATTGGGCCCTAAATTCTGATTCCAGTTCCCAGGTGGCCTCCCTGGGCGTGTGGTTCTGCCACACGACTTTTACAAATGATATTTTCCGGTTGCGAAGTATTCTGCTCTCTCAGTCCGTGATACCGACCGGTACTTCTTCATAAGACAAGTTCTCTCGGAGTGGAAGCGGTTCATGAGGCAAGACATGAGAAAGGTCCGGATTGTACTTACGTAGCATAGATACGTGAAACACATTATGAACCCGGGAGAGCTCAGGAGGCAGTGCAAGTCTGTAGCCAGTGGTACCAATCTTGTCTAAGATTTCAAAGGGTTCAATATATCTGGGGTTTAATTTTCCCCTCCTGCCGAACCTACTAATTCCCTTGAAGGGGGTGACTTTAAGAAACATCCGGTCGCCTTTCTCAAAGGCCAGGTCTCTCCTCCGGGTATCAGCATAACTCTTCTGCCTACTCTGAGCTGTCTGGATGTTCTTCTTGATCTTAACTATCTTAGACGTAGTTTCTTCTACCAAATCCGGGCCAAACAATCTTCTATCGCCCACTTCTTTCCAACAGATCGGTGACCTGCACGGACGCCCGTATAGCGCCTCGTATGGGGCCATGCCGATGCTTGCTTGGTAACTGTTGTTGTAAGCAAACTCTATCAGGGGTAGATGGTCGTCCCAATGGCCCCCGGAGTCAAGGACACAAGCTCGGAGCATATCCTCCAGCGTACGAATTGTCCTCTCTGATTGTCCATCGGTTTGGGGGTGGAAAGCAGTACTAAGAGACAGCTTTGTTCCCATAGCTTGCTGGAAACTATTCCAAAACCGAGAAGTGAATCTGGGATCCCTATCGGATACCACTGTTACCGGAACTCCATGCAGTCTGACTACCTCCCGGATATATATTCTTGCCAACTTGTCCAAAGGATCAGTCATTTTGATGGCCAGGAAGTGGGAAGACTTAGTGAGTCGGTCAACAATTACCCATATAGCATCATGTCCCGATCGTGCCTTGGGTAGTCCCGATACGAAGTCCATGGTGATATGTTCCCACTTCCACTCTGGAATCGGTAAAGGCTGAAGTAACCCGCCCGGGCGTTGATGTTCTGCTTTGACCTGCTGACATACCAAGCACTTAGATACAAAGTCGGCTATATCTCTCTTCATCCCATTCCACCATAACCGAGGTCGCATAGTTTGGTACATTTTCGTACTTCCTGGATGCATGGCGAACCTTGAACTATGGGACTCTGTCATGATGTCTCTTCTTAACTCACTGTCGTCTGGGACACACACTCTGTCCTTGAAACGAATCAATCCGTCGGCAGAGATCTGAAATTCTGAGCTCACTCCCTGTTCTGCATTCTTCTTGCGGGTTACTAGGGCGGGGTCGACTGACTGGGCTTCCTTTATTCTTTGGATCAACTCGGGTTGGACTGCTAGGTGGCCCAAACATGTGACTCTCTTCAGGTCTCGCAGGCGAACCTGCTGTGTAGCCCCAATGGACCTGCATTCTGAAACCATCAGATGGGCTAGGGTGCCTGCACTTTTCCTGCTGAGGGCATCGGCCACCACGTTGCCCTTACCTGGATGGTATAGGATGTCACAATCATAGTCCTTGAGGAGTTCCATCCACCTTCTCTGACGCATGTTGAGATCCTTCTGAGTGAAGATATGCTTCAAACTCTTATAATCGGTGTAGATCTGAAAGGTCTCTCCATACAAATAATGGCGCCAGGTTTTCAAGGCGTATATGATTGCAGCAAGCTCCAAGTCATGCGTAGGATAGTTCTTCTCATGATTCTTTAGCTGTCTAGACCCATATGCTATAACCTTTCCATGCTGCATTAGGACACAACCCAGGCCCAGATAGGAGGCATCACTATAAACTGTGTACCCTCTTGATCCACTCGGTAGAGCCAGCACTGGTGCAGTGGTCAGTCGCTTCTTCAACTCTGAAAAACTCCTCTCGCAGTTCTCATTCCATTCAAACCTTGCATTCTTCTTTGTGAGTCGGGTCAGAGGAGCTGCTAGACTAGAGAACCCTTCGACAAACCGGCGGTAATAACCTGCCATCCCTAGGAAACTGCGAATTTCCTTAACTGTTGTCAGCCTTTCCCAACCAAGTACTGCTTCAACCTTTTCGAGGTTCACCGACACCCCTTCCTTCGATATAACATGTCCTAGGAAGGCGGTTTGTTTGAGCCAAAATCCACACTTGCTCAACTTCGCATACAACTTCTTTTCCCTGAGTACCTGTAGGACTTGGGCAAGATGATGAGCATGTTCTTCCCTACTTTTTGAGTAGACTAAGATATCATCGATGAACACGATGACAAATTGATCCAAGAATTCTCTGAAGATTCTGTTCATTAGATCCATAAAGATGGCCGGGGCGTTGGTTAGCCCAAACGGCATAACCAGGAACTCATAGTGTCCGTACCTGGTTCGGAATGCCGTCTTGGGGATGTCTTCGGCTCTCACTTTTACCTGATGGTAACCTGATCGTAGATCTATTTTGGAAAAGACCTGTGCACCCTGCAACTGATCGAAAAGGTCATCAATTCGGGGAAGAGGGTACTTGTTCTTAATTGTTACCTTGTTTATCCTTCTATAATCAATGCACAGTCTCAACGTTCCATCCCCTTTGCAAAAGTAACCCCGGCACCCCATAGGGAAATGTTGTGTCTAATGAAGCCACTGTTTTGTAGCTCAGTGATTTGTTTCCTTAGCTCTTCCATCTCGATGCGGCTCATTCGGTGAGGAGCTACCGAGATGGGCTGGGTTCCTGGCTGTAAGTCTATGGTGAACTCGACCTCTCTGTCCCCTGGTAGACCGGCAGTTCATTCGGAAATACGTCTGGAAAGTCTCGGACTACTGGAATCTCTTGGATACAAACTTCTTTCTTGGGTTTACCTAGTTAGAGAAAATACAATATTAAGGCACTGGGAATTAAGAAGAAAAGAATTTGCCATTAGGGGAAATCAGTACCGAATAATTTTATTAACTTGTAAATGGCTCCTCGTTGGGAGGATTAAATACAATCTTTTTGTTAAAGCAGTCTATGGTGGCGTGATACGCCGCTAGCCAATCCATTCCTAGGATTACATCAAAATCCCCTGTGTCTAACCCTATCAGGTCTACCCTCAATTTTTTATCTGCTATCTCCACGGCACATGCCCTGTAGACAACCTCTCCTAGCAATGTCTCCCCCCAAGCGGTGGATACAAGCAATAATGAATCAAGTCTATCAGGTGATACACAAATTTTGGAAGCAAGAACATGTGAAATAAAAGAATGTGATGCACCAGTATCAAACAAAACATGAGCAATGTGGCCAGAGATAATATATATACCATGTACCACGTCTGGGTCTGCGTCGGCATCCTTCTGGGTAAGGTTGTAAACTCTGCCCTGAATCGGAGGCCTCCCTTGATTCTGGTTCCTAGGGCACTCCCTCGCATAGTGCTGGGCACTGCCGCATATGCGACAGGTGTTGTTGAGGCGGTAGCAGGGTCGGTCCCCATGATCCCTGCCGCAATACTGGCAGATTTTTCCACGTGCTGCCCCCATAGCCTGAGGAGGGGCCTAGACGGCAGGTCTGGGCCTCTTACTAGGTTGGACAGGCATGGTAGGCGCTGGCCTGCGGAGCGGGGCTGAGGGTCGGGAACTTCCCGCTAGCTGAGGGCGGGTGTCGAAGCTCCTTTCTATGATCTGCGCCTTTGCCAGGACTGCCGAATATGTCTCGAGCTCCATCACCAATAAGTGCTGTCTGATCGCCCACTGGAATTTCCTGGCCTTTCGGCCCTCATCCAACAATGTCTCCGGGGCATGTCGGCCCAGCTCCAGGAACTTGCGGGCATACTCCGACACTGTCATATTTCCCTGGACCAATTGAGCAAATTCCATTTCCTTTAAATGTTGGATGTGTTTGGGGAGATACTCCGCATGGAAGCCGCTAGGAACTGCTCCCAAGTAACTGGTACAGGCAGGGTGGCCCGCTTGAGCTCCCACCAGCGTACTGCTTCCCCTACCAGCATGTAGGAGGCAATGGCAGCCCTCTGCTCAGGGACTACTCCCAAGGTCTCAAAAGTTCTCTCAGTCTCTGCCAGCCAGTATTGGGCCTCTTCGAAAGAGGATCCCCCTGAAAAAGTAGAAGGGTTCAGTCTTCTGTACCTCTCTATGAAGCCGGGGTCGATCAAGGAGGGAGCGGGGTCCCGGGGTAGAGGGACTGGGGCCGGCTGAGGGTGAACTGGGGGACCCTGTGGTGGCGCCTGCTGATGTGGTGGGGGCACTGGAATGTGCTGTGGCGGCACCTGTTGGTACTGTGGCTGTGGTACCGGGTCGTACCGCGGCTGTGGTGCCGGGTGGTACCGTGGAGGAACAGGCTCCTGCCGGGGTGGCTCGGGATCAGCCTGCTGTAGCGGGGGCTCAACCTGCGCTAGCGGAGGAGGTCCCGGTAACTCCCTTCTCTCCTCTTGCCTTCGCTGGGCAGCTGCGAGAGCCTCCACCATCTCGAATAGTCTATCTAAATCCTCCCGAAGTGAATTATCTGGGGCCGCTCGGTTTAGTGGGGGCCTTCCTCTTCTCATTCCCGTGTACCTGCATTCACAAGGAATGATTGAGTAATGATATATCGGTGAGTATTTCTCTAAGGCACTATTGTGTAAGGGATGGGTCCGAGGAAACCTGGCTCTGATACCAACTGTAACAGCCCCGGTAATTCATAATGGAATGTATATAAAAAAATATCAAATGCTGAAGCGAAGTCAAAATTTGAATAACATCCCTTACACTAAAACAAAAAACGTGCTCTCAAAATATAAAATATCAAACTACCTAAAGGAGAAATTTGAAAGTAAAAGTTACGAATGTGACTATGGAGTCTTTAGGCGTCCCCTTCGTCGTCCTCCTGCGGAACCGGCTCGGGAACGATGTCCTCTTGATCTGAAATGATTAAATAAGGAATGAGCTACACTAGCCCAGTAAAAACATCACGATATCTCACCGTCACGGAGGTAAAGGTGGGTAGAAAACACAAAAAGACCAATGGAGCATAATTTACAACAAATCCTTTTATCGATAATAAAACCTTTACCATTCACTTACCTCGGTGAAATTTATAAAACAATATACGAAAGCAATAACATCATCATCATCATGAAACTATATATATATAAACTGTATAACATAATACCTATCAAGTTTTTCGTAATTCAATCGTTACACAACATATTTTTCCTTATTTACCAGCCCACTAGTATCCATGGGGATCCATAGGGGTCCCGCTACCCGTTAATCCTTAACACTTGAAATCATATTCCAGGGCCGTCCCCATACCCCGTCCGGTATGGGAGACCACAATCCCGGTAGGGTTCCCTACGGACCCGGTCCGTCCACCATCTCCCAGGATATCTAGTCAGGCTGACCACATTATACAGTTTCCATTTACATAACCTTTCATTCTCCTTTTCCCTTAGTTAGCATTATCAATCACATACAAACAAGCAAAACGATAATTTATGCCAAACGGACAACATACAGCATCAATATCCCGGTCATTCAATCCATAATCAATAAAACAGTAAAATATGCACATGAAACCATAAAATGAAAACATCGAACCTCATGCTGCATTTAAAACTGTAAAACAGGC
This sequence comes from Carica papaya, assembly GCF_000150535.2. The sequence continues at coordinate 2,642,932 of NW_019014685.1, forward strand.
CAAATAACAGTTAACCGACAAACACACTGGACTCGGGCTCCATTAGCGACCTTAAGCAGTTTCACACACTCGTTGATTCATGAAATACCGTTTTATCATTTATTGAACTTTAAAACCGTGATAGAAAATAGGGTGAGGGGTCCTTACTCGTTTCGGGGTCCGAACACGGCTTCACAGTACGCTTGCAGGCTGTCCCTAATTTTTCCTGAATTTTTTCCGGGGAACTGAAACACACTACTGGTACCTGTACGTGTTCCAAAAAAATCTCAAATTAGGCCCAGGGCCCCTTTCGGCCAATATCGCAACTCCGGCACGGCGGTTCCGTCGTGCTCCGGCGGCGGTGCACTCGGGTGCGGCGGCTCTCCGGTGAAGTTCGTGTTTTGGTGATTCGGCTCCGGTCAACCTGTAAAGAAAAGAATGGTGATCACGGTGATATAAAAATTGCATTAAATGGAGGTCGGGAAGGGCCTCATCGGAGGCAAAAATCGAGAAGGGGCGCGGCGGCGCCGCTGGCTTTCGGCCCTGTTTTCCGGCCGTTTGGTCGGGATTTTGGCTCCGATTTGGCCACTGGGGAAATCAGCGTGGAAAAACGAGTCGGGGGTATGAAATTTACCTCGATCGGCGGTCGAAAATCCCTCCGGTGCGGCGGCGGGTGGCGGCGGCCGGCTTCTGGTTCGTCTTCTCCGGCGAGGGCAGGCTGCTAGGGTTTGGGGTCTGGTGTGGGGGTCTTATTTATACCCTTTTGCCTTTTGATCTCAGCCGTCCATTTTGTTTTAATCTGGGCCGTCCGTGCGCGCGATTGATCTGGGTCGTCCGATCGCGCGCACGCGGATCGCCAATGTGGCCCGTCCCCGGTCGACGTGGTTTTGCCACGTGGCAGGTCCTGGTTGGCCAGGCCTGCTGACTGGGCCTGCTGACGTGGCACGCACGTTTTTTTTTTTTTTTTTTTTTTTTTTTCCTTCTTCAATTTCCCCGGGCGCTACATGGGAGATTGTTAATAAACCAAAACGAAAAAACATTATTGATTGTAAATGGGTTTTCACACTAAAATACAAGGCTGATGGATCATTTGAGAGATATAAAGCAAGATTGGTGGTCAAATGGTACACTTAGACTTATGGGGTAGATTATTAGGCAACTTTTGCTCCAGTTGCGAAAATGAATACAGTGAGAATCCTATTTTTATTGGCTGCCCACTTCAGTTGGCAACTCCTACAATATGATGTTAAAAATGCATTTCTCCCTAGTGACTTAGATGAAGAAATATATATGAATATCCCACTGGGATTTGAGGGAGACACAGGTAACAAGGTGTGCAAGCTGAAAAATGTCTTTATGGGTTAAAGCAATCTCCTAGAGCATAGTTTGAGAGATTTACAAAAGTCATGAAGGAATTGGGATATAAACAAAGCCAAAGTGACCACACTCTCTTCATTAAACATTTGGCTACAGAGGGAGTAACTGCACTTCTAGTCTATGTGGACGACATCATAATGATAGGAAATAATGAAAGAGAGAAGCAAGAACTAAAGCAGAGACTAGCAAAGGAATTTGAAATAAGGAACTGGGAAAACTGAAGTATTTCCTCGGTATTGAGGTAGCATATTCCATACAGGGGCCCTTCATATCCCAGCAAAAGTATGTGATTGATCTATTGACGGAAACAGAGAAGATTAGGTGTAAATCAATCTCTACACCAATGGATCCAAATCATAAGTTGGGAGTAGTTAAAGAAAAACCAACTGTTGATAAAAGAATGTACCAAAGATTGGTAAAAAAACTCATGTACCTTACCCATACTTAGCCTGACATAACATACTCAGTGAGCGTGATTAGTTAATTCATGCACGATTCAAGAGAATCTCATCTTCAAGCTGCTTACAGGGTACTGCATTACTTGAAAGGCAATCCAAGAAAAGGAATTTTGTTCAAGGAGAACGACACTCTTGCTCTAAAAGTTTACATCGATGTTGACTATGCAGGTTCCTTAGTAGACAGAAGATCAACTATAGGGTAGTGTACTTTTCTTGGAGGTAATTTAGTAACATAGAGGAGCAAGAAACAGAATATGGTGGCAAGATCATCCACAAAATCAAAGTTCAGGGCTATCACTCAGGGATTATGTGAGCTACTCTGGTTGAAGATTATTCTAAATTATTTGAGAGTCAAATGGGAAGGACTTATGAAGCTCTATTGTGACAACAATTCTCACAATCCTATACAACACGATAGAACAAAAGATATTGAAATTTATAGACATTTCATCAAAGAAAAATTGGAGGAAGGGTTAGTGTATATGTCCTATATTCCATCAAAACGTCAAGTAGTTGATATTCTAACAAAGGGGCTAAACAGTTCGAACTTCCATTATCTCGTATTCAAACTAGGAATTGAAGACATTTATTCCTCAGCTTGAGGGGGAGTGTCAAGATATAGATATGCTGGCAAGAGATTAGGAGAATTAATTAGAACTTTCGTAAATTAAGGGCTTCAGAGTTAGGTTTCCTGATGAGTTATCGTCCTACTTAAGAATGAGTAAGTTTTCTATTTTTTCTTTTATATCTTACTATATAATATTGTGTGTTATCAATTCAGAAAGTAAGATCTTTCTTTTCTTTTCATATTTCATCACAAGCTTCATTCTTTAACTTTTGTGTAAATGAATATATTTAATACAACCAAACTTTTTTGGAGGAAGCATTAGAACTAATGGTAATGTCACATGTTTCGCTAGAACTTGAAGAGGATTTTTATAGTTCGAGATTCGCGATGGCAATTAGTTCATCAAGTATACAACAGTCATCACTGCATTTGTGCAAAAACACTTAAGTATATATGTCGTTGTCAAGAGAGCTTGAATGATTTATAAGATATGTCTATTCTTGCACTCTGCAACGCTGATTTGTTCTAGTGTTTGGGAACAAGATATTTCATGATAGAAATCATGTTCTTGAAAATATCTGCGAAATTATGCATTATTTTATTTTCCACATTATTATATCGAAGAATCAATAGCTTAGTGAAAACTTATATTCGAATCATATTATGAAATGACCGAAATACTTCAAATATTTCATTTCTATTCTTCAACAAATATAGCCAAGTTATTCGTATACAATCATCAATAAAGGTTACAAACCATCTAACACCAAAGGAAATAGTAATAGGAGCAGGACCCCAAACGTCAGAGTGAACAATAAAAAACAGGACGTCACACTTATTCAAACTTATCAGATAAGGTACACGATGACTATTAGCTTGAATGTAAGCTTCACCCTTAAAATCTGAGTCATTAAATTTTGTAAATAAATTCAGAAATAAATATCTCAAATATCAAAATAAGGGATACCCAACTGGTTATGCCATAACCAAATCTGCCTTTCCTTGACTCCTGCAGAATACATATTATTCACTCTACCACAGCTGAAATCATCCATGTAATACAATCCTTCCCTTTTAATACCGCGACCAATAATCTCCTTGGTGAGAATATCCTGAAAGAAATAGAATTTAGAATATATTAGAACACAAAAATTCAATTCCTCAGTCACTTGTCCTATGGATAACAATTTATTAGAAAGTGATAGAACTAATAAAGTATTTGGTAATGAAAAAAGAGAAAAAGCAACTATTCCAGCCCTTGTTACTGGATATGCTACTCTGTTGGCATTAGCAATACATGTTCATTTCGGTTGGGTGGTTTCAAGGAAGTCACAGGGATCGAATGTCATTTGGTCGGTTGCCCCATAGTCAATGATCTAGCTATCATGGTTCCTTATTTTAGAGCACAAAAAATACAATCTTGATTACCTGAATCATTCTGACCAATTTTGTTCACTAGAAGATTCTTATTGCGGTATAAGAGATAAGTGATGCTCTACGCTCATAAGAGTTACACAACCAGGATTGTCTTCTCCCCTTGCTTCACATTTTTTCTTTGCCTTGAGTTCGTGCCACCAATCTGGATAACCATGTAGTTTAAAGCATGTTTTTTTGGTATGTTTTGTATTCCCACGATGTGTGCAGTCTTCTCCTTCCCCTTGTGACTTTAGTTTTGTAACTGGTTTTCCATTTGAAGTTGGTCGAAAAGATAATTGATGTTGAGATTTTTGTCCCCCTTCAAAAACATAGCACTACTAAATATGGTATCCTCCTTTTCTATCATTACAGATTACTTCAAATCTTCTCTTCATACTAGAGCATAAACTTGTTCCACTATTGGCAATGGTTGTAACTGGAGCACATCTGCTCGAATCTTCAAGCCCGTCTAAGAAAGTATAAATTCTATTCTCTTGCAAGATTGAGTTATATTTATGTATATCAGTATCACATTTCATGAGATTTGGTCGGTGAAAATTGATTTCTCTTCACAATCCTTATAGATTGTTGTAGTATGTCTCGATAGATCCTTCTCCTCATTTGAGTTTGGTTACTCTTCTTTTGAGATCATATTGATGTATCCGTGTCATCAAAGTATGTTGTGGCAATATTATCTCAAACAGCCTTAGCCATTAGAAATCTGATAAAGTTACTAACTTTGAATCCATATAATTAATTAGCCATCCCTTCACCACTGTGTTTTTAGTTCTCCATTTTCTGAATGCAGGATCTGTTTGTGGAGACTCTGGAAGTTCTCCATTTATGTATTCCAACTTGTCTCTGTCTAAGATATACATCTCGACAATTTGGGGCCATAGTGCATGATTGGTGCCATCTAGCTTGATTCCAATCTATGTTGCGGATTCATAACTTGAGACCTAGTTCTGTGTTTGATTGAGATTTAGTACTTATGTTATTCTTGTTGTAAGTTCTACATGAATTGAATTCTCCCTTTCGTGTTTCTGCATCTTAGTGGTAGGTGTTTCTATTTTCCCTTTCTTCTTTTTTCCTTAGGAATTCTATGGTCAGAATCTCTGCTCTGATACCATATTGATGAGAGAAGAAAATTAGACAAAAAATGGTTTTCTTTTCTTATTTTTTTCCTTATATCAAAGATATAACAGAGAAAGGTTACATATAATCTACACATGAACCTAATGTGGAAGAAACTACACACTAATTTAGGCAAAATACTATGATCATTTACAACAAATAAGACTAACTTGGTAATTAGAATATTTTGTAATTTCTATAATTGTTCTGTCAATAATTATTTTGTGATTTTTATAATTTCTCAGTTAGTAATTATTTTTATGATTCTTATAATTATTCCTTTACAGCTCCCATCAATATTTTTTGAATCCAGATTGATATTCTTCAATCCTTTTTCATAATGACAAGGTATTACTTCTATAAATTGTGATAAATTTTTCTTCTCTTGTCTATACATTTATTGGACATGATGTGGCTGCTACTTCTTTCTTTTCATTGCAAAACCTAAGAGACATCTGACTTTGATTGAAATAGAACATAAAATTGATACAGTTATTTATGTTGGCCAAATCTTTTTAATACTCTGTTAGCTATATATGATAAATAACCATATAAATGGTGACCCTCTCGAAAACAATAAGAAAAATAAAACATATGTATGGTGATTGCTACCTTGTACAACTCTTACGAAATAGTTGACACTAATCTAGACAACAAATTTTGTGTTGTCAACACAATGTTAGATTATCTTTGACTGCAAGACAGGAAATGGTTACTCCATGTAAGTCTCAGAAAATTTTTATAAGTGGCAACTTCTCCAAATTATGTATAATCAGACATTTATATGTATTTATGTATAAGGTTCTAATGACAATATTATATACATAGGTAATGCAGAAAATTATCGATTCTTAAAAATGAGATTGGCTTACGGATTGAGGAATTACTAGCACTTCAGATATCAAAACTTGGACAAATTCGTAGTATATGTTTATATTATATGTATATATACCTATATAACATGGATGACGAGCATTATGCACATGACCTCATATGAATGGTACATAAAAGTCTGTTAGTTGCATATACTGAATGGTGATATCAAAAAAGAAAAAATGAAGAGGACCCACTTGCTACATTGATGATTCTTGTTGTAGTCTCAGAGATTTCAGGTTAAATCCCGCACGTATGGGTTGAAATATGTAGTTATAGATTCAAATCTACAAAACATGATTGCACATGTATTGCATGTGAATTAACCGCTTAGTGCTCTTTTTATTCTGGAAAAGAAGATGTATATACACATATAGATCTGGCATTCAGGTCTCACTGGAGAAGGGCGTGTAATTAATGAGTTGATTCACGAAGTGTACGAGCAATACATGTGCCAGAGCTTCATCTTTGGATTTTTGGAGGGTGAAAAGAGGTTGGTCTCGGCGTGGAAGTTTCTTGTTGTATAATTTTGGCGAGTCTCATCAGCAGAGACTTTGTGTTATTAATTTAGTTTTGTAGTGCACTTGTTCAGGTGAAAAGGGTTTATAAACGGAAGAGAATACAGACAACTTGATGTACATATAGATCAACATGCATGTACTGTATAGATGTCTCTATTCATCCATTGCTTCCAATACTTTATACTTATATTACTGCTGAGCAAGTTTACTGTTGGAGAAAAAATAGTTAGAATACACCTATTTTGATATGGGTTTGGTATGTATAAAGTTGGTATGCCCTATAACTATCATATATAGTTGGATAACATCAAAAAAATTACTAAAATGTATAATAAAACTGTGAATGTTTACCAAGTATTAGCAACAAAGAGATGCTTTCCAAAACTGACAGAATCTCCTTGCACTTACAGTTGAATTTAATGGTGTAAGTTAAAGATTGATTTATCCGAAAATAAAAATAAAAGAAACACTGAAAAGGAAAACAAAAGTTGTTTGCCCTCTTGACAAATGACAAATCTATGACTAAGGGGAGATTTAAACAACTGAGTTGTATGCATTTCTTTTGTCAGCTTCTTAAGGAGATAATTATAGGTTACAAATAAATACAGACACATGTTTGTATCGTGCCTCAGTCATTAAGCTTATATATAAAATGACTATAGTAGAATTTAAATAATCAACTGTCTCGTTTTATATCAACTTAATCTTTTAATTTATTGTTTGAGATCTTATTATAATTGGAGATAGTAAATTCCAACTTGGGAAACCTATTCAAACGTGAAAAAGTTTCTTAACATATAAATGATAAATTGTGTATAATTTTTTTTTTATCAATTTAAGCCTATAAAATAACCGGTCAAATTAAATAATATCTATTGTCATTTATTTAATATTATTTTGTTTTTAAACAACTATTCGTATATTTATATACAAACGTTATAAATTTTTTTTAAAAAAAAAAAACAGTTTCCATAACAAAATAATCGTAATACGTGTTTTTGTTTTATTATGAAAGATAATGTGTGTGTGTATATATATACACAGACATGTAGGTTTCCAGTACCTAGCAGGCCAGCTTAGTTTTTGTCTGACATCCATATTAATGATGTCTCATTAAAATACAAAAAGCTTTACACTTTGAATGGTCCAATTTGTTTGTGTAGGAAATAAACTCGTTGCAAATTGTCTTCCACTCCAAGTAAATGTCATGTAAAAAGCTTTACATTTCAATTGTACTAATTCTTTGATAGACTTGTGAGTAAATAACATCCATCCAAAATAGTTTTCAGAAATCATACCAATTGTACTAATTCTTTGATAGACTTGTGAGTAAATAACATCCATCCAATTTCTTTGTCCCCTTTTTGCAATAAGATCTCTATAATGAATCTATAGATCCAGCAAATAACCGAGAAATTTATGAATTCTTTGCATTTGCATCATGACTAGACTGAAAATTCATATATACATTGATAGTCGGCTCTGGATAATGTTCACGCTCTCGAATCTCCAATAGCTCATGTGTTCAAGTTTCGAACATTTGTTATACTTCGTACAAGTTCAGTTACAACATCCGGGTGGTCTAGCTAAAAAGCTAACAATGATCCACTCTGTGAGGGTCGATATCTAACCTTATCTTGTAGACCCTTCAAATAAGCACCAACAAATAGGAAGTCTTGTTAAAATTTACTAACCTGTATTGGTAGCCACTTCTTGCTCTTGTTCAATTGCCAAACCAAAAAATTGTTGATTCTCGGTATGATGTTCATCATGAAGAACTGTCTACATGGTTTGATTAGAGTTTGCTAACACTCTAGTTCTTAGTGATTGACCATCTTCACCTGTAAAAATATATAAAATTGATTACATAAATATTTTTGAGTTTATTTATTATGTCTAAAGATCACAGGCTATATCCCTGTATAAGTTCACTAATCCTACTAATTTAATGCGACCATGAATCACAAGCTTGATGTAAGCTCATTTATTATATCCCCGTATGCTACTCCGCTTACCGCTTTCTTTTCAATTATCTAAAGATGGTGAATAAGTAAAGAAAGAGGAGCTCATAACGGCTCATCCTAAGCCTCCAACATTCACTAATCAAGATCATGCCTAATATGCAGCATACATACTGCTATGCAATGCCTACTTCAGTACTACAAGACCCTTTCCGACACAAGTGAAAGAAAAATAATCTAGGACAAATTTTTAGCATTATTCAACATATAAGAGGTCTCAATTATCTTTCATACATGAACAAAGACATGGATAACAAACAGAATGCTCCAGAAATTTATTAGGACTGCATATTTTAACTCAATACAGAAGACCTAGTATCCAAAAGTACAAGCCTCAAATTATAATGTATTTAATTCATCCGTCGAACGGAGTTCATAATGAAAATATGTGTGAGTGATATTAGCATTGAGAAAAGATAAAGGTGGAAAATCCAAGAATCAGAAACCGCACCAAGCTCAATTTTCAAAAAATAGACAAACAACACATTAGTGCAATATATGAGTTGATAAATGCATATATTTACGTATCCAAACTTCATTGAAACATGCACTTGGAGATATATCTTCCATAATTTTGAGGAAAATGCTAGCACCAAATCTATACTTTTTCGTACCAATGGGTTAAAAGGAGATCAAAGGTAAACTAGTAATTGATTTAATGTCCTCTCACGATATATGCGCATATATATAGAGGTTTAAGAAAAATTAAATACTCCTATGTAAGTTGTTAATTCAAAAATGAGCAACAAAACAATGCAAGTTATTCAGAAGAGAACGAAGATCAACAACAAGAAATAATGTTTTCCTGCATGAAAGCACGACAGGAAGACAATGACATCTGGTAATTGGACAGTGGATGCAGCAATCATATGACAGAGAGCAAGGAGGTGTTCATATAGCTGGATGAATCATTCAAATCTAAAGTCAAGCTTGGTGATGGGGAAAAGCACAAGATAGCTGGGAAAGGCATCATCAGAATCAACAGAAAGAGAGGTAACTCTACACTGATTCTTGACATTTATCTTGTTCCTGATCTAGCATAGAATTTATTAAGCATTGGACAAACAATGGTAACTACAAAATCATAGATAAGAATACAAGCATGATAATGGCAAAAGTGGCAATGAATTGTAATAAGACATTCCTTTTCTACTTGCCATTAAATGAAAAATGTGCATTCCAAAGTCATGTACATGATGAATCATATTTATGGCATTTATGCTGTAGGCACATGAATTACAAAGGCCTGAAACTGTTGAAGGATAAAAATAAGGTTATTAGGTTGCCTAAGATCAAAGAAAAAAAGAAATTTGTGAAGGATGCATTTATTACCTATTTCCAAAAACATCCTGGAGGGCTAAAATTCAACTACAGCTAGTGCATCCAGAAACTTGTGGTCCTATAGCAACACCATCACTAAACGACAATAATCATTGGTGATTGTACCAAGATGATATGGATTTATCCGTTGAAGCAAATATCAGAAGCATTTTCTAAATTTCTTCAGTTTAAACCAAAGAGGAAAGGAAAGAGGTACCATTTGAAAATTTGGAGGACTCATTGGCGTAGCAAGTTAAATTCTATGAAGTTCTAGAACTATCATTCTAAAGAAGGGATGAAAAGGGAACTTCACACGCATACAGTCCATAATAAAATAGAGTTGCAAAAAGGAAACCGTCCGATTGTCGAACTGGCTTGAAACATCCTCGAAAGAGCAAAGGACTGCAAAGCAATTTCTGAAGTGAAGCGTTGATACTGTTGCCTATGTTCTCAATCGGCCACCGAAAAAAAGCAGTTCAAAGCAAGACTCTTAAAACATATGGTATGGATGAAAACTCCGGGTAAATTTTCTAAAAGTCTTTGGATGATTGCCTATTCTCAAATTCCTTCACAACATAGAGAAAATTCAGAAGATAGTCTCTAGTAAATCCAAAGACGAAAGAATTCATAATCTCTTGAGAGGTTATCTTCGATGAGTTCATATGTTGAAACTAGAAAAAGAGTTCTCTACAACAACGACCTATTATAAATTTCCTAGCAACAGCTTCAATCAATCCAGGTTTGAGCCCTACACCATCAGAAGAAATCTATTCAGACTTTGAAATGCCACCTAGAAGGGTACGTTTCTTGAGAGAAATTTATGAAATTTTTTTTTTTTTTTGAAATAAAAAGTGTGAGTAGTATATTAACAATGTATCAAAAGGGGATACCACCTATATATAAAAGATTTACAAGTGTGTTAAAATGTTAATAAAAAACCCAAAATCCACATCTCTAATAATGTTATGAACTAACAAAATAAAATCAAAATAGTAGAGCCATTTGTCCCTTAACCTATACAGGTCAATTTCTTTACCCTCAAACGCTCTACAGTTTTTTTCCTTCCAAAGAATCTAAAATACAGTCAATGGAATCATCTTTACAGTATTTCTTTTCCTATCAAGTCCTTCATAAGCCCACACCTCAACAATAACAGATCCCGCAATAACCCAGTTAACCCCCATCAAACCATATATCATGATCCATAGCTCGCAGGCCACAGGGCACCACAGCAGCAAATATTTACAAGTTTCCTCAGCGTTCATGCGTAAACAACATCTGTTGACCAACATCTGTCCTCTAGATTTCAGCTTATCAATAGTTAGTATACATTCTCTGCAAGCTTCCCATCCAAAGAAGACGATTCTTGGGGGTACCCAGGTTTTCCAAATCTAAAGGACAGGGAAGCTATGCCTTCTGCTAAACTCTTCCCTCATAATGTGTTTATAATAGGATCTGACCGAAAAAAACACCATCCTTTTCCAATTTCCATTTCATCTGATCCTTAACAGAGGTAATCTGTTGAGCAGCCAAATCTGAAGAAGATCTAAATACTCGCTGACTCCCAATCATTTAAGTTTTTTGTGACATTGATCATCCACTCAAAATTGCCATTAATTTCTCTATAGGCCTCTTCAATAACCATATTTCTAGATTGTGCTATTGCAAAAAGTTTTGGGAATCTGTTGTTGAGACTTTCTCCTTCAATCAACTCATCATACCAAAATTTAATCCTGTCACCTCTGCCTAGATCCAAGCGAATACAGTCCCTGAATCGGGGCCACTGGAACAGAATGTTCTTCCAAAGTCCCAGACCGTGAGGCTTTCTATCCTTCTCCCATCATTACAAACCTCAATGTTACCCCACCGCATCTGAACAAACCTCCTCCAGAGACAGCTCTCCTCTTTGAGAAATTTCCATGGCCATTTTGGTTGGAGAGCCTTGTTCATTTCCACCAGGGACCTGATGCCTAATCCTCCCTATTTAAATGGCTTTTTGACATCATCCCACTTGACTAAATAGTATTTTCTATTTCCAACTTCGTCACCCCAAAGAAACCGGCACTGGATGGCTTCCAACCTCCTAGCAATACTTACAGGGATCATTAAGGTGGAAAGGGAATAAATGAAGAGGTTGGCAAAAGTCCTCTTAATTAAAGTTAGTCTCCCGCCTTTAGATAGAAAATTTCTCCTTCACCCCGCCAGTTTTCTTACAAACAAGTTAACCACCGGTTCCTAAGATTATCCATCCTTGAATCTAGCACCCAAGGGGACCCCAAGGAATTTATGAAACTTCTGATGTTGCTTTCTTCACATGAAAACCTCATAATCATGAAGAGGAAGCGAAAGAAAAAATTTGGTCGAACACAATAGATGAGAGATCGCAAGAATTGAGAAGAATGATACTTTAAAGCTGATAGATCTACCAAAAAATAAAGAAGTCATCGACTTAAAGTGGATCACAAGACAAAACATAAAGAAGAGGGCATAATTCAGAAACACAAGGCTGATTAATTACAAATGGCTATTCCAAAGAGCCTGAAGTTAATCCCAATGAAACATTTGCACCCAGTCGCATGCACGGAGACAATCAAAACAGTTCTCGCCTTAATGGCCCAGCTCAAGCTACATGTCTGTCAATTCGATGTCAAATTAGCATTTCTTAATGTATGTGAAACAAACCAGAAGGTATATGGTAAAAGGCCAAGAGCAAAAGGTTTACTAGCTCAAGAAAGTATTATATGGTTTAAAACAAGCACCATGGTCTGAAATAGTAAAATAGATTGTTATTTCTTGCATAAAGGCTTTAAGAGAAGTCAAGGTGAGCCATTCTTTGAGTAAATAAAGAAGGCATGCACGCTTTTCTAATTGTCTGCTTAGACGTTGAAGATTTAACCTACACAAGAACAAATCTTAAGATGGTAAAAGAATTTAAGAAGGCCATAATGCATGAGTACGAGAAGACAGACTTGGGAATGATGAAGTATTTTCTTGGGATCCAAGTACAATAAGCCAAAGGAAAAATATGGATTTTCCAAGAAAAGTATCTCGGAGATTTGTTGCAGAAACTACACATTGGTAATTGCAACCCGATATCAACTCCTCTAGAGACAAATACATAGCTGCAACCAATGACGGTGCACCAAGTGCAGATGCAAAATTATATTGTAGCCTAAGTGGTTCATTAACAAACACTAGACAAGATCTAGTCTATGCCGTCAATTTAACTTCAAGATTCATGTAAGAGCCGAGTAAGATCCGCAATGGCAAAAAAAAAGAAAAAAAAAAAAAACAATCTAGTTAGCTACACTGATAGTGATCAGGCAGGATCCATTGATGGTTGAAAAAGTATGTCTGGATATTTATTTTGTATGGACTCCAAAATAATTTTGTGGTCATCGAAGAAACCGAAGACAATAGCCCTTTCATCAGCAGAAGTGGTATGCATCATAGCAACTGATGCAGAATATGAAGCAGTATGACTTAGAAGAATTTTGTCCAACTTGCAATAGAAAGAAGGCTATCCAATAATTATTTCCTGCAACAACACGTGTACCATTGCTATGACCAAGAATCTAGTCCTTCACAGCAGAATGAAGTCCATTGACCTATGACATCAATTCATCAGAAATCTTGTACAACAAGGTGAAATTCAGCTGGAGTTCATGAGCAGTAAGTGGCAATTAGCAGATATTTTCACCAAAACAATTTCGACAGAGATATGTAAAGAATTTAGAAAACATGTTTAAATTACAAGTTAAGAGGCGTTGTTAAAACTAATTACAACTTAAGAGACTAAAAGATGAAGGATCGAGAATGACGGTGGAGAACGAAGAACTTGAAAGAACTTAGATTGTCTTCATGACAGAGAAAGAGAGGTGGTGGAGAAATAGAGAGATTGAGAAAAATCTGCAACCATTTTAGTCGGTCATCCAGGCTCTATATATTTGTAGGTGTATGCATATGTGTATCAATCAAGAAAGAAAAATAACCCAAACAAGCTGCATATAGAAAATTATAAAGCAAAAAATAAAAGCACCTCTTCACTATTCATAGCCCCTTCTACATTCACTATTGTTTCAATTTCCTCAACTCCTTCTTAAACCTCTAATTTCTTTATTTCTCCTTTAGGGTCCAAATTAATTTTTCTTACCCAAAAATTAATTCCATTATATAATTTAATCCTCAAAATTCTAATAAACATGAACATTCAAAAAACAATCTTTTGATCATAAATGCCTTACCTGCAGTTAGATTCTTGTATTCCCTAAATGTTCTGGCTACGGTGGCAGGAGGGTTTGAAGAAGGAGCAGCACCCTTTAATCCAAATGGCAAGGAACCGCCTGATGAGACCATAATGCCGTCTAAACCACCCTGCACGTTGTCTACAGCCACAACGCCGTCTACGTCTTCGTCGTCGACGACTGTTTCCCTATTGCCGCCTCTGGTGTCAACCTCGATCAAGACTCGATTAATACTTCCATGATTCACAACATGAAAAACAAAAACAAAAAACAAAATAAAGCACAAAACTTCAAAAGAAAGAGGAGCAGGTGAATACTCAGAGAGTGAAGAAACGTGAAATTTTAAAAAAATTTCTTTGTAGTTTGATTATTTTACATGTACAATTTTTATATAACATAAATAAATACGTGCATAAACACATTCAACACAAGAATTAATTAAAATTATTTTCATGTATATAGCAAATAGAACCTGAAATTTCCAAATAAACTCTACAGTAACAGTACCATATTTCATTTTGTTCCAAGTAAACATATGAATTAATTAGAAAATTAATATTGGTCGATCTTAATTCTGAGTTTCACTAGAGAAAGAAAAGTTTGGAGGATGGAGAATTAAGTTTCATTTGAACTACGTGGCGTCATCCGATCAACCCATCTTCAACTTCGATGTTGTTACTTGGCATTTAATTCTGAGTGTAAATTAAGAGGAGCCAAATGAATAAATCTGGGGTGGGTTAGGGGACTTGTCGAGCCGCGGTCCATGGCGTGGGTGCGAGTGGGACACCATCGTTATGATTGGGACTAACTAAGGGTGTGACTCATCTCATCTCTGTATATGGATTATGTTGAGATTAATACAACTCCTACCAGATTATTTGTACCAAATCAATTGCCCAACAAAATTTTGTATAGATCTTCTGACTGATAATTACTTTCACATTTTCAATCTATCTAAATCAATTTAATGTAGGGTTATATTAAGTTGGGAGATGAAGAGTCGTGTATATTATATATAAATTGACCTAATTTTCTAATTGAAGAGCACATGTTGAGTTCAAGCATTTGTGAACTCTGATATGATATTCGTAATGAAGTAGTTTAATTTTTTTTAGAGTTAGAGAATTTTTTAGATTATTTTTATTCATAATTCTAGTACATATTTATGAAGTTTAGTGGCAGAGTTGGTAAACATGATCAAAATATAAAATAGAACAATGTTACCACGAACTTTTTTTCTGAATGGTTTCTACTTGGGTGTTTATACATTGAATGCTCTAACAAGCTTATGGATGGTGCTTGTCATAGTTGAATTTGTCTTGGAGATTAAGCAATTGATCAACGAAACGTATAACGACCCGGAACTTAAAATGAGGTAAATTATAAATTGAATGTGGAAGCGAAATAATTAAGTTAAGGTTCACGTTCCTCACAAAACGATTTAAAATACATACTTACCGTAGCGAGATTTCTAATCTCATGTTCAAGTAAGTAAGAATAACAATTTTTTCCTTTTATCTGCTTACTAGTATCCATAAGGATGTCATACTATGCGTGAACCATTATTTAATATTTTTAACTAACCGGCCGTCCTCATACCTCGTCCGGTATGAGCGCCAAAAATATCATCCCTCAATACTCCATCTGGTATGAGGGTGAAACGGACCGTCTCCATACTCCATCCGGTATGAGGCAACGTTCATGATGGGGTTCCCTATATACCCAGTCTGTCAATCATCTCTTAAAATATCCAGTAATGCTACCATTTATTCATTCACTTAACTAAGCGATTCTCGTTTACATTTAATCTTCAGTTTCATTGTTTAACTGTAAATCACGCAAAACAAGCAATACATGCATTAAGGAAACACAACCAAATCATCTTACTAATTCTAGTATATTATCATGCTTTTAAAATTGTAAAATCAACCAATCAGCTAAAACATGACAAACAATAATAAATAACCAGTTCTGCCTCTATTAGTAACCTGTAATTAATTATCGAGATTTTCTAAATTATGTAAAATATTGTATTATTTATATTTAAACTTTAATTCCATAACAGAGAATAAATTGAGGGATTCTTATCCGAATCGGTGTCCAAAATGCTAAACTTTCAGTTACCCCTATTGGTGGTCCTCGAATTTTCTAATTTTTTTTTGGAGATTAAAACACACTTTAAATACTTAGAAATATCCAAAAAAATTCAAAATCGGTGTTAAAAATCTTTTCCGACCAATTTTAGAATTCCGGCGATGGCACCGCTGTCCCGGTGGAAATTTGCCTCGGACTGGCCTTTTTGGCTAATTTTATACTCATTACTGTAATTAAACACGTTAAGAAGACTCGGTTGGTTGAAAAAAATCGAAAAACAAAAAATTACCGGCATTGGGATTTTCTAATGCGGCAGTTTTGCCGGCTCACCTTCGCAGTTAAACATTTTTCTTCAGTCAACTATAGAAAATAGAATGGTGATTACGATGGTAAAAAAATCGCACGAAATAGAAATTGGGAAGGGGTTCATCGGAGGCGGTTTTTAGTTTTTTCTGCGGCGGCACCACCGGGCTTTATCTGTGGTTTCCAACTCATCCGCTGGTCCTTTCGCTCCGATTTGGTTATGGGGGTGTTCAAAACCAAATTTCGAACGAATGAAGTTTTTTTTTACCTTTTTTGGCGGCCCGTAGGTGGTTCCGGCGCGGCGGCCGGCGGTGGTCGGCTCTCTTCTCCGGCGATTGATTCTTCATCTCCAGTGGGGGGGACTGGTGGCTAGTGTTAGAGTTCGGTATGAAGTGAGGTATATATATCCGGTTTTTTTTTAATCTGGACCGTTCGTCACGTTTGATCTTGACCGTCCGATCGCGTTTAAAGAAAAAATGAATCTGGACCGTCCATTGCAATTTGATCTAAATCATACAATCGAGTTTAAAGAGAAAACGAATTTGAACTGTTCATCGCGTTTAATCGCGACAGTTCGATCGTGTCTGAGGAGGGAACGGATATGGACCGTCCATGTGCGCAGGAACAAATTCGCACGGTCCGATAGCAGGCATGCGAATTTCCAGCGTGGTCTCTCGCATGGTACCGAGTTAACGTGTCTTGCCACGCGACGTGCTCTTATTTGTCAAGATTGTTGACTGGACGGTCCTACATGACATATTTTT
This sequence comes from Carica papaya, assembly GCF_000150535.2. The sequence continues at coordinate 2,660,004 of NW_019014685.1, forward strand.
TTTAAATTACGTTTTGACTCTCAATTTTTGATTTTTTTTTTTTCAAAAATAACATCTGAACCTAAATTTTCACCACTTTCTCCTAAAATTATTTTTAATTTCATTCTCCACCGATTTTTTTTCTAATTTTATGTTAAATAAAAATTTATAAATTAAAAATTTATACTTTTATACATTAATTTTAATTTTTAAAATTAATTTCGGATATTACAAAACTAGCTTAATATATATGTCTCTAATTTGATAACCACTAGAAAAAAAATGAATGAAAAGTTTATTATAGCAATTCATTCATAAATAAAATGGTAGTTGAGCTTAATATACTTTATATGAGTGTCAAGAATCGAATTAAAATTGAGATAGATGACACCAATAATACCACACATAATATAAGAGGCCGAAAGAAGGAAAAACCAATTACAGAAAGAATAAATTTAATCTACAACAACTTTAACTATTATTTTGGCAATAGCTTTGCATTTACCTTAAATAAAACTTCAAGTCATAATATATATATATATATATATATATATTTTGTTATTTAAGACTTACCAAGAAAGTAGCATATTTCATAGCACTGTAATGATACTCTCGATTCCCATCCTAAATCAGTTTTAAAGAAACATTGAAGATATGGTGGGAAAATTAGTAACAGAAGAATAAACCTTGGCTTAAAATACCCTTAAGACAATTATGAACTTACTTTAAAGCCTTACGAATGTCATGAGTGGGCGAACATGTGAACTAAAAAGGCTTATTAAGTGTAAAAGAAATACTTAAGGCGAGTAATAGGATAATATTATACAGACACTTACGAGTTGTCTATACAACTTATGATAAAAAATAATAATAATCAACACTAAATTAGACTATATGAACAGAAGCGTAAGAGTGTTCACGTGCAATAAAAAGTCAATGAACGATAGATAAAACTTTTAAAACAGAGAGTAACAGTGAGTTAAATTTGAATTTAAATAAGAAAATAGCTCATATAAATTTAACATAGGTGACGATATAAAAACAACTTGTTTATAATATAAAAGTTTATAGTCATTATGATGGGAAAGAGATTGGTCAAACACAATATTAAGACTAAAAAGACATTTGTCTTATTGTTGTATGTAGGCAAAAAGAAAAAATTTCACACCCGAATGTTTTTAAGGTGGTTGAGTATAAAATTGAAACTAATTCAAGAGTTAAAAAAAAAAAAAAAAAAAGAAGATGTTTATGAAAAGCTTAGAACATCAAAGGCACAAAGGCTAGCATGTAAGAGAAACAAAAGAATGAGCTAAAAGGTTGAGAGTGTGTTAATAATATGCTCAATTTTTCTTGTAGCAACACATTTCATTCAAGCATCTAAGGACATGCTAAGAAATACACAGCTTTTTATTTTATTTTATTTTTTTTATAGAAAATATCAAATAACTTTTTATTAAAAAGTGCTTTTTTACTAAATAATTATTTTAATAATATTTTTAAAACTTACAACATAACATAAGATATAATCATCTCATTACCCACAAAGTGTTTTTGCTATCATTCTCTTTGTTGTTAATTACTTTACATAGTTTTAAGCATAATATATATAAATTTAGAAAATAAAATTATCTAACGTACCAAAGAAAACTCGACTCTAAATTTTGCATATAAAGTTTAAATATCACTCGCACGTACAAATCAAATAAAAATTAGACATAATTGATAGATAAGCTAGTTTTCACCGGGTACAAACATGATTGATGACCGGAGACATAAAATTTCAATCATATGACTTTTTTTTAAAACTCATCAATTTAATTTTATTTAATTAGTACTATGTTATTATTTTCTTGATTCGTATGAATTTAATTAAAAAGGGTCGAATAATTAAACAAGGAAACTTATTTTATTTTTGTAAAATTATCAAATAATTTTCTATGTATTTATATTTGAAATATATTAACCTGGAATTAAGGTGCAGCTTTCATTTAAATTTATAAAAAAATAAAATTTACACAAAAACTAAGTTAGTATATATTGTGAAAGAAGTAGAGAGAAGCAGCTGCACATTGGTGAATATTGACTAGAAGGGTTATGATATTTGATGGTTCCAAGTCCGGGACCAGAGGAAGAAGGGCCTCAAGTTTGCAAAACAGGTTAGATATTGGAAAATTTGTAACTTTTATAATGACCTCAAAAATAATTCGACAGATCTCAATCTCTCTACTCTACTCTACTCTACAAAAATAATATATACATATGCCTATATATATATATATAAATATATATATATGGGTCATGTAAGTACCAAACGGGAAATTAATTAAATGCCATGTGAGTGACATAAAAAAATAAAAAAATAAATAAATAAATATTGTACAAATGGGATAAAATTAATGATTTTAATTGGACGTATGTGTGGAGCAAGAAGAAGAAGAAGAAGAAGAAGAAGGTGAGGGATAAATTAACAGTGTTTTGATGGGTGAAAATGGTAAATAATTAATGTTTGAATAAAAATAAAAAATTATAATTTTATAGTGGGTCCCACTACCGTTTTTATCTTCTTAGGGCTTTATAAGTGCCTTTCGAGTCATTTGGAAATTATTGTGACAAAAATCATCATAGAATTTTCACTCTCACTCTCTCATTCTCACTCCAATTCATCTGTACAAGACTCCTCTGTGAATATATGCGTGCGTGTGTATATATATATATGTCATGTTCATTGAATTAACATAAGTCATACACTTAAACTATGTCTTTCCCTCATCACAATCTTCCTTCAGAGACTGATACGGCCACCTCCAATTCATCTTCTCCACAACCCAAGAAGACAAAGCGGATGAGAGACTCGAGCAAGCACCCGGTGTATCGAGGGGTGCGGATGAGGAACTGGGGAAAGTGGGTGTCTGAAATCCGCGAGCCCCGCAAGAAATCCCGCATTTGGCTCGGTACTTTCTCCACGCCGGAGATGGCAGCGCGGGCTCACGATGTTGCGGCTCTGAGCATCAAAGGCAACTCCGCTATTCTCAACTTCCCTGACCTGGCCAGTTCGCTGCCCAGGCCCGTCTCCCTCGCCCCTCGTGACGTTCAGGCAGCTGCTGCCAAGGCGGCGCAGATGGACAACTTCCATTCCCCTACTCCCACCACACTCTCATCCTCAACTTCTCTCTCGTCCCTCGTCTCTGCCATGGACATCACGGAACCCGATGAGCTGAGCGAGATCGTGGAGTTGCCGAGTTTGGGGGCGAATTACGAGGAGTTCGTGTTGTTTGAGTCGCCGTGGTTGGAGGATTGTGGGTATATAGGCAGTGATTATCAAGGTTTGTTATGGGACTACTAGTGCTATTTTTGTCTTGTGGGTTTTTGTTCTTTTGAAGAGTGTAAGCTTTTTGGTCTTTCGGGGTGTTTTAATTAAGCAAATGCCCTTTTTTAGTTTTAAATTAAAGGGGCTGCTAATTAAAACTGTTTGTTAATCTGGATTTTGGTGGTGTGTGTTTGTGTGAATATGGTTTAATTTGTGACCCTCAAAGTTCAATCAATCTGTTAATTGTACAGTCTTATTTGAGTTTGTTGGCAAACCCATTAATTATTCTCTCTCTCTCTCTTTTACACTCCTTCTTTTGTCCCTTCCTCATGGAAACCAAACTAAAATTTAATTCTCGCGCAAGAGATTTATTTAAATCTTTTATGAATATGTTTAATCTCTATACATAAAAGTTGATTTGAAATACATTATTATTAAAACTAAAAACAAAGATGACGATTTTATATCGAACTCGACGGGAACCTAAAATATAATTCTTGTTGGGAATGAAGTGGATCACCGGTTTCACTCCGAATTAAACGAGAATGAGAAAGATTTTTTTTTTTTTTTTTTTGCTTGCTGATTAAAAATTGAAGAGAAGAAAATGAGAAAAGGAGTCTCCACTTTACCCAAGCTCAGTAATTCCCTAATTACTTTATTAATATAAATAAACATTAATGGCATAAGTAGAAAATATAAGGACAAAAATCAGAAATAGAGATTAGGAAAATATATATATATATATATATGTAAAGGAAGCTAATGGTGACAGCAACAAAGAGGCCAGTCTTCCTCCCACCGTGCTGTTATTCCTACCACAGAAGTTCTTTTTAGACATACCCAGAAAGAAATGAGAGAAATTATAGATGTTGAAAAGTGAGAGTTTGACCATATATACAAGTATTGTAGCACATTTTTCCCATTTGTTTTGGATGGACAAAAAGAGACAGAGGCCATAGAGAACTTTAATTTTCTTTTTGCAATTCAAGATTTAGACGCTTTTGTCATGTGTGTGACAAAAAAAAAAAAAAAGGGGAGGGGGGGGGGGAGGAAGATGGTGAAATCTTGACATTGACAAATTTTCCCAATTAAGGTTTTGCACTTCCCCCAAACTTTTCTACTTTTTACTACCCCTATAATGCACACTCCCTTTGATACCTCTTTTTACCCCATTGTATGCAATAGTACGAAAACAAAATGAATATATTTACTTAACGTACAAAAACTAATAACTGGGTCTCCCCTGAATTCTGTGTTTCTCAATCGATTATGGTGTTGAAAGCTTTTATAATTACTCTCTTAATAACAGACATGTTGTCAGGAATTTCCCTTTTCCTCATTCAATGTCTTTATGTAAAATACAAAAAGCTGACTTCTTTCATTGTTTTTGCTCTTTTTTTCCTGTACTAAAATTTCACTCTCTCTTTCTCTTGCATTACATTTAGTATTTAAATTTACACTAACATACTAATTTACTTATTCGGTTAAAAAAATTTTAGTGAGTTTTTTTTTTTTTATTTATTTAAAAAAATTATTACCCATGTGATAGAATATTTAACTCTGTTTATTGTTTATTTTTGCTAAAATAATATATATATATATATATATATATCAATATCCTAATACTGAAATATGTATTAACTAAACCAAATGGAAGGCATAAAATTTTTACCCTTCATAAAAAAGAATGGAAGCATCCGTTATACAACTAAAGAATGATTGACTTTTAAATTATTTTATTACTTATTAATTAAATAAAATCTTGGATATTCTGCTAATTTCTCAAATTTTGTGTCATGATGATATAATTCATTTAAAAAATATATATTTTTTGTTATATTTTAATGTCTGAATTTTTTTAAAATTTATTCCAAAGCATGATTTGAAACCAACATCAATTGTTAAATATAAAAAATAAAAAATAAAATACTTGGTTTCTCCTCTCCTATTTATAGTTAAAGAAAGGATTAAAGAGAATTAGTCAAATGAACGAGTCAAGCGAGTCGGACTCACCGACAACTCAACACTCGTCGCAATAACGATCTTGAAAAGTCTTCCTCAGCTACGTATAATTGAAAGAGAGGGTAATGCATACATACATACATATATATATATATAATTAGATATAGTTGAAAGAAGGGGAAATGAAGGGTGGGTAACTTTGAGTTGATATATAAAAATATAAATATATATATATATATATATATATGGAAAATTACTCTGTGGACTTTGACACATTATTGGGGGTCCATAGATTGATTCCTTACTTCTTGCTTGCCTTTCTCCCTTCCTCTCTCTTTTTTTTTTGCTTTTAAGAAATTTTTTAGATAATGTGATGGTTGGATGGCATTGTCATCACTTTTTCATAAGAGACAACATAGGGTTGCAACGCTTTTAAGACACTAATCTCATGGAATCCGCACTCTTTCTTTCTTTAAATTTTAATTATTAGAAAGGAAATTGTATGTAATACACAAACACACACCCATAAGGATGTTTAGAATTTTATTTGGAAAAAAAAGTGTTTAAATCATTAAAATATTTAAGTTACTTACAAAACACATAAATTGTTGTTTTAAAAAATTAAATAGTTTTTCTTTGGTAGAATATTGGTTGAAAAATAATTTATTATTTTACTTTGAACAATATAGTTTGGTTAAAACATATATATAATGTTTATTTTCTCTCCATTCTTACAATGAAGCAGTAGTTTTGGGTTACAATGTGTGTGTGTGTGTGTGTGTATGTACGTATTCGAATTTGTTTAAACAAGATTGTATTGAAGTCAAAGTTTGTATATAATACATTAGTGGTTGACTTTTAACAATTGGAATTATATTCCCATGTTCAAATTAAGGCAAAATTAGACAAAATTTATAATGTTTGATTTCTTTAGTATAATGTTATAAATTTGGATGATGTAGAAACTTTATTTACCATTAAATTATGTGATTTCATATTACAACCAACTCATTTTAGTATCTACTCTCATTTTTAGGACGGTGGGGATACAAACATTACAAGCTTCATGTGGACCATAAAAAAAAATAATTTCAAGATCACATCATATATATATATATATATATAAAGGTGACAATTAGATTTTATTATATATATATATATATATTCATTAAAATATTTTATTAGATTATATTTTTCAATTTATTTATGAGGGAGTCCCCGGCCCCTACCAGGAAGAAAAACAAAACTGAACCAACTCTAGAAATGTATATATATATTATGAGAGATATCCAGCACCTTCCTAATCTTAAAATATATTAGAATATAAAATATTTATATTTATATTACTATCATTATATGCTAGATTGGTATATGTATTACACACACATATGATTTTTTAATTATATAAAAATAAAAAAATATCTAATGAAAATTTAGAGAACTTTAATTTATATTTTTTGGTTAAAGATTTATGGTAGCTAATCAAAAATTTATAATCATACTGTAATATCAGAGTCCGAAAATTTGGTCCGGAATAATTTTACAATTAATAAAATTATACATTTAAATAATTTAATCTTATTTATTTAATTTTTGTAAATTTTTTTAAGAAAATAGAATTAAGGACAAAATTAAAAATAATTCTAAAAAAAAGGGACGAAATTGTGAATAAATGGGGTATTTTTTAAAAAAATTTAAAAATAGATGGTAAAATCGCAAAAAAAAGAGAAATACGGCCACATCAGCAGCAATGGCAACTCAGAACACGCCGCGTGGCGGACACGCTGACATCGATTTCATACAGGAGGCCACGTGAGCGATCCGTGTGCCGACGAATCCAGTGGTCCATATTGCATCTCACGTGCACGGACGACCCAGATGCTTTTCTCCTTCAGACACAATTGGATGGTCAGATTCAATCCGATCGTGCGGTCTATATTCATTCTCCGAATAAGAGGGATCCAACGGATGGGAGAGAGCCACGTGTCCCCGCATGGACAGTCCAGATCGACTCAAAGAGTGTATTTAAATATCATGTTTCAGGAAACCCTAACCCTAACCCTAACTGCACTAATCCTCACTGGAGAAGAAGAAAAAGGGCAGCCGAAAAAGAAACCGACTATCATCACCGCCGCACCGGAGCTATTGTTGATGCCGAACAGGTATTTTTTTCCTTCCCCCTAGGAACGCAATCTCGAATCTTCATATGCCCATATCAAAGTCGAAAGATCGACAAATGAGCCAAAAAACACAAACAAAGCTCTACCGAGCCACCGCGGCCGAAATCCAAAACCTTCTCCAATGACCCCTTCATGCTTCTTGTTTCACATGATTTTTTGACTGTTATATTCTCTGTCCTTTTCTGGTGCAGATTAGCCGAAGCAGAAACTCAGCCGCGAAGGAATAATGACGGAGCCGCAGCACTTGGAGACCCTCCCACCGGTAGAGTTTTAATTTTTTCCTTTTCCAGCTAACAGAGGTCCCCTAACTTGATTTTTCATAGGTTTTCATGCAAAAATGGCCTAAACCGGCCGAGAATGGCCAGACCAAGAGGAACTGCCACCGTGGGCGACAGAGTTGGCACCGGAACACGACGGTGGTGTCGTGCTAGAACCCTAAATTGGCTAAAAAAGTTTTAAAACACATATTTTGGCCTTTTAGGGTATTTTTAGATACGTGACGGGTATTTTTAATTTTTATCAAAAAAATTCAGGAAACTCGATGACCATCAGGAGGCATAGTGAAAAGTATAATATTTCAGACACCGATATGGGGTAAGAATCTCTCACTTTTTTTGTTGTTGTGATAAATTGAAACTTAATAATCAATAATATTATGTTTTGTAAAAATTAAAAAA
>NW_019014686.1:0-29068 GCF_000150535.2 Carica papaya
TGCCATTCATCTCATAACAGCCTCTGGATTGGCATGCCAGAAGCGAAAGGGGAAGGTTGTAGAGATTGAGGATATTCGCCGTGTTTACAGTTTGTTCTTGGATGTGAAGAGATCATCGCAGTACTTGATTGATTTTCAGAGTCAGTATATGTTCAGTGAGGTTGATGATAAAGAAGATGACACCAATGCCAATGCAATGCAATCTTGAGAATACCATTCTCGTCCATCTTGATGACGAGTTTTAAACCTCTGACTTCATCAAACAACCTGCCCAAGTGGGATAGCAGCGATTGCGTCTTTCCATGGGAAAGAAAATTGGTTTGATCGTTTCATTTGTGCAGAGTGAACGTGTAGTTGCCAATGTTGCTACAGGGTTCTGTCATCTGTGCCCAATTTGATCCATGTCTAGTGTAATGGCAGAATGACAAATTTTAGAACTTTCTGTAGTAGGAGAGTGTATTATTTGGTTTCAGTAAATGGTTAATTTTATGCTCGAGTTTATTTTAAATTTTCGTATTGTTAATGAAACAATATATATTTAGATTGGAGTCAATATTTTCTTTGAATTCCTTCAACAACTCCATTGTAATAATTTAACTGGGAAAAGACCTGGACAGTCACAGTTGAGGCTTCCCATTTGACACATTGGGATGGAAAATTTTGTATGGTAGATTTTTATCTTTTAAGAAATAAAAATGGCTTTACCCATCTTAGGCTCCTTGCCTCTTTCTCAACTCTAAATTACTACGCAATAAGGGGTAAACCGCTAAAGCAATGAAAAAGAGAAAGAAAAAGAAAACATGAGAAATGAAGTAATAAATTCTTGAGGAGCCACTTTTTTTTTATGGGGTATATGAAGCCAATATGATTCAAACAGCAGCAGCTGCGCCTCATCATACTCTCAATCATCTTTATATCATGCCATGGATGAAACAGACTTTGGATCTTCACATATCATGCCTTGTTTCCCTTCTCTGAAATGCAGAAGAAGACAATCATTACCAAACTTTACATATACATACACACACATATACTATATTTTTTGCACATTCACTACCATAAAGTATATAAGGTAGTAGTGATTAGTCAATTATAACCCAATTAATAAGCTAAAAAAAAAAAAGTTGCTGAGAATAAAAACAATGTTTCAGAAATACTAATTATTATACTTAGGCTAGCCTCCATGACAGAGATACTCGACACTCTTATTCTAAACAATTTTATATGATATTTACACTCAGAATCCAATTGCCAAACACCCTTTGATGGCGCCGCTAATAAACCAACCTAATTTTAGTCAAAAGCAAGTCAATAAATTCCTTCCACTAGAAACCCAATTCTGATTTCTGAGATTCTCTGTTTGATTATCTCTTGCTTAAAAAAAGGAAAAGAAAAAAAAAAACCCACTTACCAAACAACATCATTCTTCTACTGAAAAGTCAAGAACAGAGAATTATCTTTCAAATCAATGATTCAGAACAGATTTCTTGTATGTTTTACCTTTTTCTTTTATGGATAAAAGTGGGAATACAACTTAAATCATCAATGAAAATTTCATGCTATTGAACTACAAACTAATGAACAAAAGAAAAAGGTGGTTACTTTCTCTTCCTAAAGTGATATTTTTTTTAATAATTACGTCAGGAAAAAGCAAAAGAAGACAAATAATAATAATAACCCAAGTCCATTAAAAACGCACGCAACAGGTTATGTTAGCAGTCAGACCAAACTGTACCTTTTTCTTTTCACCAGGGCCCTTCATCAGGATAATCGAACGGCAGAGGTTCAACGGGGGAACTCTTGCGTAAATCAGGGTGCACGAATCCATACTTGCGCATAACTTGATTGTCTGCAAAATTAACGGCGCGGATCATTCCTTCCCAGCACGACTCCCCAGAGTACATCTGGTTGTGGTCCCCACTGCACGGCTGACACCCCGTGAAGTGCGTGATGAATGGTCGCCGCCGGCTCCCTTTCCCTCCCTGTTCGCCCTTCAGGTACCGTTCCTCTCTCAACGCACCGTATCGCTCGCTAACTACCTCCGCGTGCCGTCGTCGGAGATCTCTGTCGCCTCTCTCCATCTCCAGGTAACGCTCGGTGATGTTATCGAAGGTACTCATTATCTCCGCCCAGTAGCCTTCGAAGTAGTACTCGCCTTCAAGATAAATCTTGTCGTAGTACTTCTCTCGCTCCTTGTACAGCAAGTAGACGAGCGCCGACTGATCGTCGGATTCCGGAAAGAGCTTGTCCTTGAAAGTAGACCGTTGGATGCGGCCCCACTCTGCGTAATCCGGGGTGATTGGCCCCATGCTCGACCAGACATCGATGAGGTCCATGGACCACTGACAGTTCCTGATTAGAAAAACCCCAGCGTTGAGACTGGTCCAGCTTTTCTTACCGTATATCAGCTTGGCCCACCCGTGGACCACCACGTTATGGTGGCGGTACCGGTGCAAGGGAAGTTCGAATTCCATGTCGGTGATCAGCGCGTCGGAGTCCACCCACCAGATCCACTCCGCTTCAGGGTGCGCCAGCATCGCCGCGCGAACCACCGGCAGCTTGGCCCAGTACGAACCCATTTTAGGATGCAGCAAAGCGTTGTTGTAAAATATGTCGTGCCCGTGGATCCTGCAGTAGTCCACCTTGTTCTTGAAAAATCTCAGCAGAAGGTGATCGCCAATCGGGTTCTTGCATGGCGACGGCTGCGACCCCGTCACCATCAGCACCCGCTCCCTGTCACCGGCGGCGAACGATGGATGAAGCTTCAGCCACTGCTTCCTCTTCTCGTCCCAGTTCGTCACCCGTTTCTCTATCGAGTAACTCAATCCTGGATCATCGTAAAATGTCTCCTCCAGCGGGTCGTAATGCCGGTTAAGCTCATGCCCGCAGGGTGCCGACCCGGGAGAGGCCTTCTGTACTGACTTCGGATCGCCAATTGTCGGATCGAAATTGGGGGTGGAGCTATAAAACGAGAAGAAAGACCAAACAAGCAAAAGAGCCAAAAATGCTCCACCGAGAAACATTAACCCATCAGCCAAACAGAAAGAGGCTCTGTTCCTGAAACCGCCATGTTTCACCATTGAAGATATCTGTAGATGTGACACCTCAGGCGAGACCATTCTACTTCACAAGCAGAAAACTGATTCCTACCACCACCGTGCCTTGTTTGTCTCTTTCTTCCTAGTCAATCACTAGCCATTTAAATGCAAATCAGTCAAAAGTTTAATTTCTATAATTTACACTGTATAATCACGAAATACCCGCTTTCCTAAACTGCCCGAAACGTTTTAAATCGAGACAGATAGTGCAGCCAAAACAAACACCACCACCGTAATTTGTTGGTTCTTTAATGGAGTAATGGCCGTTTTGAGTCTGCGTTACAGTGACCCTCGTTGCTAATGTGTTCGCTGCAGCGTTTGGCTTTGATTTTAAAATAAAAAATAAATAAAAACGAGGCGTCGGCTTCTTGGCGCCGGTAATGCTAAAATGCGCGGTGCATGTTCAAGCGAGATTAGGCGTGAACTACGACGGTTGAGTGGGCCCCGACATGCGTCTTACGTGTGAATTTGAAAATAACACGTGGATTATGACACGTGAGATGCGACCGACATTTTGGGGGGCTAGATTTTCTGTCTTTGCTTTTGGACTCCCCTGCAAATTTTCCGTTATTTCCGTTTAATTGTCTGTTTATCTTTGAATTAAGAATGGTAAATATTAATTAATTAATTAAAATTTTAGTTTAGGAATGTAATCGTATCAGATACGGGTATATAATTCAACACGTACGAAATACAATTAAAAATAAATAAAAATTTAATAAGAGAAAAAAATTGGTTGAGTTTTGACGGTTTGATGGGACCGAAGGCGATTATCAATTTTCTAATATTAGAAATTAATTAATAAATTTGTTCTGTCTTTTCATTAATTGGTTCGGTCCTCTTGGCAGCAAATTACGCTGGAAATTAAGGAGGTTCAACCTCCCGAATCTAAACACAAAAAACAGTAGTTTTGACAAATATGAGCTAAAGCGATGGTGTTCTGAAAAGCAGTGACAGCAAGGGGGGAGTCTACTAAATAATTCCTCTGTTACTGTCTTCTTCAAATGGTTACAAAAAAGAGGTGCTTATATAAATGTTGTATTGAATTTTGTAATACCCATGTGAAAGAAAAGTAGGCGAAGGAAAACACAATAAGGTGAAGATGAAAGACAAGCTTTTTAGTAGAGTTTTGTCATGTAATGAGATCTGGAAATGTACGCCTAGAATTGAAATTCGAGAGAATTGAGGAAATACAAATAATTTGATTTCGTAACGTGAAAAGATACGAGACGGGGATGATTAAAGTAAGACTTGTGGAGATGAAGGGAGGCAGCCCTACTGTCATGTGGCTGCCATTAAATTGCAGACTGAACAGGACTTATCAACAACAGACAGAATGGGACTCGTAGTATGAGTTTATAACACCCCAGACCCTTTCATGTGATGCTCTGACATTACAGATCCTGACACGGTCTCTCCTAGTTTATTTTATGTTGGCAGAAACTTAACACCAAGCTTTCGTAGCTCAGTTGGGTTAGAGCACCCGTTTAGTAAGCGGGAAGGTCTTGAGTTCGACTCTCAACGAAAGCATCATTTTACTCTTTCTTTTTTCTCACTGTGAAAGTACTTCTGTCATCTTCTTTGCTATTTTTTATGGAAGAAAATTCCTGCCGTGTTCATTCTTCCTCCAAAATAATTTTCGTATTACTGTGAGAAAACGAATCATCAGTAAATGTTTGGTTGCTTTCCTGGCTCAGATAGTTATTGGGTTTGAAGTTTCTTTTTTTAATCCCAATGTGGAAGAAACAACTCTTGTTAGAAACAACACCAGACCGATTGAAGTGCCAAAATCATAATTTCAAGTCCTGCAAGTTTCTTGGCAGATCAAGCATAAAATATAAAGGTCAGAACCGTCAGACTCTATTACTTTCTTCCTTTTACTCTGAGATCAGCTACCTGTCATGCTAATACACCATTAGGTTTCTATAAGAAACAGCGTAACTGGTTGTTCTATTTCTGCCTAATACATCCCTTGAGTACAGAGATTTACATTTCCAGTGTGTGTGGACAAATCATTAATAGTCCATATTTATGAATGAATCAGAAAGAGTGGCGATGGGGTAGAAACCTCCAAAACACTGCATTTCTACCCTCTATCCCTCCTAAATGCTAAAGACATCTCTAGTCTGACTTTATTTATCCAATTTTTGCGGCTCAACATCCTTCCAGGTCGCGCCATTTCAGGTAAACCAATCCAGCCTGATAGTGAGTATATGCTCCGGCCACTACCAAAACATGGAAGAGCTGGTGACTATGCCCTGCAATGTCAAATTTTCCGGGCATCCATCTCTCTGGAATCCTTGTTGCATAAACAGCTGCTCCAAGCCCATATAGAAGTCCCATTAGGATCTCATACCCGGTTGTGTGAAGTGCTTCTGGCTGCTCCCAGAACAAGATAAGTTTGTGCAGAATAGGTGCAATACCAGATAAGCCCATACCGAGGAAGAGAGATGCACGAATGCTACGGAATTCCGGATTCTGAAACACAGGCAAGAGGGAAACCAAGATTGTGGCAATTCCCAATATGGTTATGAATCCCATGTAAAGGTTGCAGAAGAAGGGATTGCACATGAAGGAGTAGTAGACAGGAGGGTAGAAGGAAGTAGATATAAGGGCTGCAATTCCAGCATAATCAAGCCTGAGCATGATGTACGACAGGCGCTCCGAGTGGCACGAAAGAAGGTGACATGTGCTGCTTGCCAGTAAGCAAAACATTGCCCCACCAAGGAAAGCGAAAAATGGCCAGCGTGTTATTGGTCTCACCATCAATGGTGCTATTATGTTTGCCAAATCCTCCTTCACTGTATGCTGCAAAAAGTCAAAGGCATAAAAGCCATTAGCCTTGCAAAGTTCTTAATACATGAAAAAAAATCTAAAGAGGAATTAAACAGAAGTAAATTTCTGTTGATTTATTTTCCATTCTGCATATAGTAGAAATGTTTTTACTACAAAACACAAGTTTCCTGAAACATCAAGACATCTGCAGAAAGGACTCTGGTTTATTAAATCTTTCTAATGATACTTCTTTCAACCGAAAAAAGAAAATGATATAAAAGAATTTAAGTCCTGCAATGATTGACTAACAGAGTTGGCAACATTCTATAAACATCATAAAAGAGAGCATTACCAGAACACAAACATCAGTGTGGTTGCCACTGGAAAATCGCTCTGGCAAACAATTATATAGAAGATCTACAACATGCCAGCCTGACCTAAATCTGTCAGGGATGTTTGGCAAGGAAGGGAGGCATGTCAAGAGTTCTGAATGCAATTTGTGCAGATCAGCCTTTCTTAAAACATCAGGGATATGTTGTAAGGACTGAAGATCAACAACCTTAGGGACCTTCATTGCAGTGTATATGGTGAGTGCAAGGAAAAGGAAGAACCCTATTAAATGCCTGCAACCAATGCCAAAATATTTGTTAAAGATGTAATACCAGCAGCTCATCTATTTTTCTATGGAAAGAACCAAGACATATACTGAAATCCAGTGACACGGTAGCTTATAATCTTTTAAAGCTTCATCAATGGCGACTGCTGGGAATATGAAGAGCTATATGTAAATGCCTTCAAATAATGTCAATGTATGTTTGTCAAAGGAGTACATTATTTATCTCTATAGAGAAAATACCAAGATATACTGATACACCGTGAAAGCTAATATTCATGCCACCAGAGTTTTACCATTTAAATTATTTTAAAAGCTATTATCTTCCAATCATTAACATCAAATTGGTTGAAAAGCCAGTACTCAATTAATATTATGAGCATGAGCTTTAATATAACATTCTCCAAAAGTCTGAAATTAGCAACATATCATCTGAGGAGGGAAAAGTAAAAAAAATCCTAAAGCTTCTTTATTACACAAAGAAACAAAAATAAATATTAGCATCTCTTGTAGGCGCAACAAGATAGTTCAACTTAAATTTCAATTTCCAAAATGGTATCTTTTTTACACTCAATGCCTCAGCAAAAGTATCCAAATGCCAGCTGCAGTTTATTTCAACAATGAGAAGGTATAATAAATATAATAAGACATGCATGAAGTATTAGTTCTTGTATGCATGTAACCAGCTTTTGAAACCCTAAATCCTACAAAGACAAAAGAAGTAACAATTAAAAACAAGAGGCCAAATAAAGTTTAAATATAAGAATATGACATAGTCCTAAACCCATTATGATAACAAAAATTATTTCAATGTCAAGTCGAATACCAGTCTATTTTCAATAAGCTACACAAAAAACACACTTCAAAAGTTTCACAAATTTTGGAATATCCTTACATGTCTGTGTCTCTTACAATAAGGAAAGACTAAATTTGCAGGTAATTTCCAAAAATTCTAATAACAGCACTAAATATGTCACAAATATGATTCCCCCATAGTGCATAACCAAACAGGTGGAGGTAAAGACAAATCCCCTTCCCTTGTCTTTCTTTTATTCAACTTTTATATTACATTCATATAATTTCCATTCCTCCTACAGAGGGACCATGAAGACTAACAAGAAAGCCCAAGGGAGAGTTATATTGCCCGCTATTGTCCTGAAGGGAGAAATTATATCTATGAATAGCATATTTTGCTCAAGAAAGTAATTCCTGGGTATATGAGAAATCACTTTGTAATCCTTTTTCTTTCCCTTTTAAGAGCTTATGTCCATCATTTGGAACAACCAAGTGCTCTGCCACGAAAATGAAGACAAGATTGTTTAACCTATTTCTATCCACTAAACAATCAGCAAAAATTAAATTCAAGACTGAAATTTTAAATAAGCCAAATGGATTCACAGAGTTGCATGTACGTTAGATTAGTAGAAAGAATCAACAGTGCCTACTACATTGATAGTTAACGTGCAAGCAATAAATTATAGGTCTACAAACCACCAGAAACTCATACTCATATACCTTCCCATCAGTGAAATGCTATCAACTAGGATAATAAATTTGATTCTAACTCAAATATTTCAACTAGCAAATACAACCACCTTGAGATTTCTTTCTTCAAACAATATTTAAATTTATGATCCTTATTTCAGTAATAAACATAAAGGATTTCTTTCAATTCAACTATTTCCTTCAGAGATCATATAAAAGCTAGGATCAGATCAGATCAGAACTACCATTTTAAATACGCAACATATGCTTCTCTCCACAAAAAGAAAGAAGCACAAAGCATCAGTCCGTTTAACAGCAAGGAATCCAATATCATAAGCAGGGTATTATTCCCACATAAAGATCGGATAACAAACCACTATGATAAAAGTTGGAGATAGTGCCTAGTGTTTTTTAAAAAAGAAAAAAGAAAAAGAAAAAAAAAGAAAGAAAAAAACTTACGTCCACACGTTCAATGTCTCATTGTGGATGGTGAAAATGCTAAGCAGAACTTGCTTCAATGGCCATTCCGATCGGTAATGACCAACAATGTACTCATTGTCCCTTAGATAACCAGGTAAAGAATGGTACTCTACCAGCTGATACTTCACCTTCTTCCACAATCTCTTCCCTTTCCCTCCCTTTGAAGAACATAAACTGTGCTTCTCAACAGTTTCGGATGATACTTTCGTAAAACTTTCTCCCTCACCAGCCATCCTCTGCTCAAAACAAACCTACATAATATAATCAATAGAACAAGCCCCTCTTAACAACTCTCAAAACAAATTCGTCTAAGCTAGCTTTTAAATCTCAGACATACCAGCTAAACTCAAGCTCAATTTGGGAGAGAAAAGAAAAGGCAAAAACGTTTCAGCTTCTTTGATTGAAAAAGAGTCCAAAATCTTCACAGGTCAAGAAAAGGGTACGCATAAAAGTATCTTTCAAAAAACAAAGCTAAAAACCAAACCTTTCTCTCCATTCGTCTAATGAAATGGTGATGGAAAACAAAGAATAAAAAGAGAATCATAGAAAAAAACTACTAAAGAAAATGAAGATTTAAGGGGAACCGGAGATAAAATTACGTTAAAACTCACCAAACAACCAGTCGAGAAGAGACCCAGATGAGAATTCCTTCAAGCGAAGTCGCTGTATATTGAATATTATCAGGCGAGATTACAGAGGCAAATCCAAACAAGAAAGCGTTAAAGAAGAGACTATCGAAAATACGCCAAAAGGAAACAGGAGAAAAATCTTAAACTATAGAAGCAAACAGACAAGGTCACGCACTCGGAAAGCAAGGAAATTTTTTGGAAGTTCTGCAAATCAGAAACGCAAGCGAAAGAAATTTATCGAAGAGAACGCATCGTTAATAAAATCGCGGAGGAGCCAAAGCTTTTCATTTTTTGTAGGCAACAAGTTGCGGTTTTGGCACGATTTATGGCGACAGTGAGACCCCGCCGAACCAAATAGATGGGAACAATTCGTCGATTTTATAGTGGACCCCTCACCTTTTTATTTATTCGATAAAAGCCCCTCTAATTTTCGATTTTCATTTTTTCTATTGTTTTTTTTACACTTTAATATAATTATAAAACGGTCTTTAAATTTTTATAGTATTTCAATAGTGAAAAATTTGATTATTTTTATATTTTTTATTGTTGTAGTAAATAAATATTAATTTAAAAAATATTTTTATATGGAATAAATAATAATTACACCATCGTTACATTTAATTACACCATTCAATACCAACATTAAAAGATCAATTTTGTAGGCAAAAGTTGACTCCTAATTTGGGTGCTGGCAACTCATGCTGTGTAATGTCATCTGGTGGTTGGCGGTAACAACATACTCCCTCTTTATAAGGCTGCAGCATCTCTTCACCATTTCCTGTAACACTCGACCAAATCGTGTATGTATGTGATTAATTACCTTGTGATTGCATTTTATAAATAGAGAAATGTATAGTGAAACTTTATATTGCTTTAAAAAATTGAGACAATTGTTAGGCTTACTTTGTTGACTCTCTTGTGTAAGCATCCTAATTTTTGATCGTCAACAACTTCATCTGTCACGCACAGCACCACAGATGCTGCTATTGTGGATGGATGATATTCCAAGAAATCAATCTCTGCTTCACAAATCCCAATCAAGCTTTTTAACCGAGGTCAAAGTTTTCTGTGTAAATTATATATAATAAAGAAACATAATACGTGTATATAATTACCTGTACAGGTGGTGATAATGAGATGAGAAGCGAGGGAGAGAATGCATGTGAAGCAACAAGATTTGGTGGGAAGAGAACAAGAAAGTAGGTTTGAAGTGAAATAAGGTAGAAAATTGAAAGGTGTAATGATGCGCAATCGCCATTTCAGGTTCCCCATAACCACAAGTTCCATTCGTTGAATTGTTTTCGGTTTAAACAAGAACTTTGGTTTCTTGATTTGCAAGTCTAACAGAAATGGCACTTCTCTTTCTTCCATTTTTACTGCCACTGCCAAGCATGCTATTGCCGCTAGTTGTATCGCCCAGGCTTTATTTTTCTGCGTACACCCCGAAATTTAGACGAAAACACAGTTAAATTTAAATTTACGTTTTGTGAAAATGAGTACAAATATAATTTACTCGAACGACGATAATTTAATTTTAGTAATTAACTAATAATTTAACTTCTTCTCGGTGGTCTTAGTTCTTTCCGTATTAGCCAGAACGGAATTAATTACCGGCAGAGTTTTAGAACAGAGGAAACGATTTAAATAGTTTACAGAAAGATATATGGTTTCAGGCTTGAATCCGTAGTAAGAATGAACCTGTAAAATTCAAAGTACTCGCAGCATTAACAACCCAATCCCTCCGAAAATCAATAAATCAAACTATTAATTATTTCAGACCGTAAACAATTAATTAATAATAAAAATACCTCGAACATCCAGTGGACGGCGTCGTCTCGATGAGCAGCAGCAACAACCTCTCGGAGATCAGAAATCTCGGTAACTGACAGCATTCGATCAAGCTCCGAGTCAAACATGCACTCTACAGAATCCTCGTCTTCATCGTCGAGTGTATCTAATGTACCATGACCATCACACGTGTCAGTACCGCACGATGACACGTGGTCTAATAAGACATCGGAAGCTGTTTCGTTGCAGTACAAGGAATGAGGAGGAGGAAGAAGAAGAAGAGTTCTACACTCGTCGGATGCAGACATCGTACTTTGTTGTTGGCCAGAAAAGATAAAAGAGGTTCTGCGGTGTTTTGTGGTGTTTTCTTTAGTTTTATATATAAATTCCGAGCAACCAAACAGTGGATGCATAAATCACGTTTTCATCAATGTGGGACCCATATGCATCTGTTTGATACTGGCGTGGGGTATATGTGGGGTCCAGAGTTCTTTTCAGGAAACTTCCTGGGAAGTAGTGGGAACTACTGAAACCAAAACTGAATGGAGGGTCTGGGCCCGGGTCCGGGTCCGGGTCCAATGAATGATGTGTACTTTTCAATTTTCATTTTAATTCTATTTATTTATTTTAAAACAATTAAATATTACACTATAATTTGTATATCCATCCTATTATTTTTTACTTTTTATTAAAAAAATCATATTATATATTTAACTATGGGCCTTTTGCATGTATGCCAGGCCGAATAAACATTCATCGGCCTCTTCCAAAGAGAGAAATCTGGGTCCAAATCAAATGAAGTCCAAAGCCCAAAATACTGTTGTCGACCAAGAAAATTTGTGTGGACCATTCCAGGCCCAGACTTGAAGGCGGGTCGGGCTATTCAAATAAAAAAATTTTAACGAAAAAATTTAATTACTATGAAATATTTATTTATAAAAATATAATAAATTTACTTAAACATAACCTAATTTAATTACTGCAATCTTATTGATATATTAATGAATTAAAATTTTAATTTAAATATACTAAATAATTTAAAATCAGCGCACAAAATTTGTGAAAAAGAAACTCAAAATTTTTTCCGGGCCTTAGCGAGTTTATGAGATTGGTTGGGTTTAGAATTAGATTAAGGGAGTAATTAAATCAATTTGTAACGGCTCCGGAAATATAGAATGAAATATGTATATTAAAAATGTCAAATGCGGAAGCGTAATAAAAATTTTGATTAACATCCTTTACACAAAAATAAAAAACGTGCTCAAAATATAAAAGAACAAACTAACTAAAATAGATACTCGAAAATAAGAACTATAAATAGAACTACGGAGTATTTAGGCATCCCCTTCGCTGTCTTCCTGCGGAACGGGCTCGGAAACAATGTCTTCCTGATTTGAAATGGTTAAATAAGAAATGAGCTACACCAGCCCAATAAAGACATCACACTATCTCACTGCCACGGAGGTAAAGGTGGGTAGAAAACACAAAAAGACCAATAGAGCATAATTTATAATAAACTCATTTATTAACATAAAAACCTTTACTGTCCACTTACCTCGGTGAGATCCATAAAACAACATATGAAAGCAATAACATTATCATCATCATGAAATCATATGAACTGTATAACATAATACTTACCACGCCTTTGCATTTCAATCATTAAACAACACATTTTCCTCATGTATCCATGGGGATCCATAGGGGTCCCGCTGCCCGTGAACCCTTAACATTTATAACTTGATTCCAGAGCCGTCCCCATACCCCGTCCGGTATGGGCGCCAAAACACATAAGGTCTCCATACCCCGTCCGGTATAAGAGACCACGTTCCCGGTAGGGTTCCCTACGGACCCAGTTCGTCCACCATCTCCCAGGATATCTAGTCGGACTGTCCACATTATCCATTTATCAATTCACATAACCTTTTTGCCCTTTTCTTGGTTTCAATCATCCAAACACACGCAACATGTAAACCAGTAATGGACACCAAACAAGACAACACAGTATCGGGTTCTCAATCATTCAACCCATAATCAATAAAACAGTAATATATGCACACGAAACTATGAAATGAAAATATTAGACATCATACTGCATTTAAAACAGTAAAATAAAATAAACAACAATTGATCAACAAATACACCAGACTCGGGCTCCATTAGCGACCTTAAACAATTTCACACATCTATTGATTCATGAAATACCGTTTTATCATTTATTGAACTTTAATACCATGATAGGAAATAGGGTGAGGGGTCCCTATCTGTTTTGGGGTCTGAATACGGCTCTACAGTGCGCCTACAGGCTGTCCCTAATTTTCCTGAATTTTTCCCAGAAAACTAAAACGCACTATCGGTACCTGCACGTGTTCCAAAAAATCTCAAATCAAACCTAGGGCCCCTTTCGGCCAATATCGAAATTCTGGCATTCGCCTCGGATTGGCCGTTTTCAGCCGAATTTGGTCACACTTGCATCGGTTCCTGCAATAAAACAACCCCAGGGCCCTCGGTAGGCCAAAAAATCACGAAAAACCGAAACTTACCGGCGGTGGTGCTCTCGGGTGCGGTGACTCCTCCGGCGTGAGTCGCGTTTTGATGTTTGACTCCGATTAACCTGTAGAGAAAAGAACGGTGATCACAGTGGTATAAAGTTTGCATCGAACGGAGGCCGGGAAGGGCCTCATCGGAGGCAAAAACCGAGGAGGGGCGCGGCGGCGCCGCTGGGTTTCGGCTTGGTTTTCCGCCCGTTTGGCCGGTGGTTTGGCTCCAGTTTGGCCATAGGCGGACTCAGCGTCGAAAAACGAGCAAGGGGGAGAAAAATTACCTCGATCAGCGGTCAGAAACTTCCCCGGTGCGGCGGCGGGTGGCGGCGGCCGGCTCCTCCGGCGTCTGGTTCTTCTTCTCTGGCGAGCACTGGCGGCTAGGGTTTCTTTGGTCAGGTGTGGGTGGGGGTATTTATACCCTTTGCCTTTTAATCTTGACCGTCCATCAAGATTGAATCTGGACCGTCCGATCGCGATTTAATTGGGATTAAATCTGGACCGTTCATCGCGATGCAATCTGGGCCGTCCGTGCGCGTAGATTTGGGCCGTATATGCGCACGTTTGATCTGAGCCGTCCGGGTGCGCGGGAACAGATCTGGGCCGTCCGATCGCGCGCACGCGGATCGCCCCGTGGCCCGCTCTCTAGTCAATGTTGCCTTGCCACGCGGCGCGTTCTGGTTGGCCGGGGCTGCTGACCGGGCCGCTGACGTGATGCAACTTTTCTAAATTGCATTTTGACTCCAATTTTCGATTTTCTTTTCAAAAACACCAACAGAATACAAATTTTCACCAATTTTTCTCAAAATCAATTTCAATTAAATCCAAATAATATTTTTACACAATTTTATCATTATTATTATTTTTATTTTTATCAAATTAAATTAAATAAAAAATTCAAATAAATAAATAAGAATAAAAATAAATAAATAAAATCTTTATTTTTATTCGAGTGTTACACAATTAGTGATGGCTAAGTAAGTGAATTATCAGGTAATTAATTAATGTGACGGCATGCAAAGTATTAGCGTGATGTGAGTGGGTGATTCAGTTGAAAATGCAGTGCAGCATGCAACGAGCGATTTGGCGCAATTTCATTACCGCAAACCAAAGTGCTCTTTCAACCTCCCACCCACGTTTTGACCAACAATGCTCTGGATAATAATCAGATAATATTTTATATATAATTAATCTCCTATTGATATATTTAAATTACATTTTTTACATGTAAATTTTTAAATATTGTGTGTAAAAAATTAATTAATTTTTTTAAAAAAATAATATCTGTACGCAAATTGTGTATCAGCTCAACTCCCACCATGTCAAATTAATTAGTCAATGACCCGGAAGCCCGGGTATCAGGTTTTAGCTTACTGTTTGGAGCTAGAATTTTTGTTCCTTCCTCATTTAAAACCTAACCAACTTTTTTTAATCAGACGGTGATCAGGCCCATCGGATCATTGATTTCGGTATGATCTAGTTTGCTTGATGGGTGGCCCCCACACTTTTCTCCTCTTCTTCCTCTTCCGTGTAGGCTTAAACCAACGTGGCCTTGCAGATCTAACACGTCTCCATTACAACTCCATCATACTATATGTCTATATATATAACCTTTCAGTACCAGAAAACCGGTGTTATTAGTAGCGAGATTTATTAGCCTCTACGCTTCCTCGATGTTCTTTCGTAATGGCGGTGTGTGGTAACTGATTGATTCAACAAGTCAGAGACCATTCCATCTCCTTCACACCTCACTTTTTCATCATTTCTCAATAAATTGTGCCGTCTCACCGCTTTAGTTTCACCTTCAAGCCACCTCTAATGGCGTGAGGAACACCAAACCCAATTATTTCAATCCCAGGAGAAATCATTTCGCACTCTGTTCTTGATTTTTTTCTTTTCTTTTTCTTGTTGTTAGTCTCTGTCTTGGGTTACAGTGATCTCTTCGTCACATCGTCTGGATTGTGTGTATTACTTTACAAGAGCAAGCGTCGGCTGCCATTGATTAACACTTCAAGTATACTCACATAACCAGGATTTAAAACATCGGTACTTAATCGGAAATCTTATCTTCGAGTCCTCATTACCGTCGTTTTATAGCGTTGGGTTCTTGTTCGGTGGAGAGAGTTGGTGTGTTGTGAGCGTCAATGGGGAATTGTCAAGCGGCAGAGGCGGCGACTGTGGTGATTCAACATCCAGGGAACAAGATCGAGAGGGTTTACTGGTCGGTTAGCGCTAATGAGGTCATGAGCTCGAATCCAGGCCACTATGTTGCTTTAGTTGTGACATCACCGACTTTGAAGAACGAAAACGGGACGCCATTGAAGCAGCTTAAGCTCTTGCGACCCGACGATACTCTGTTAATCGGCCATGTTTATCGTCTCATAAGCTTCGAAGGTAGGTTTTATTACACCCGTTGGCAAACTAAGAAAACATATTCTGTAGACTAAACAATCTCTCTTTCATTCCAGATGTGTTGAAGGAATTTGCAGCGAAAAAGAGCGTGAAACTAGGGAAGCTGTTGAGAGACAGAGGAGCTCTTGCGCTTGAGGTGAAGAAGAATGACATGGGTGCCCCGAACCCAAACTCGAACCCCAACACGAACCCGAAGTCGAAATCCGAGAACTGCAGTTCGGTTAAGGTAAGAAATAGTTTATCCCATCATTGATTGTCACCTTACTCTACCAGAAAACTCTAAACAACTCTGATGTACATCAGTATTCTTACAATTACTGAAGACACTCCATCAAAAGATTAAAAGAAAATTACTGAAAACAGCAATTGTCAGGGTAAATTAATGAAGATTTAAATGGTGATACGTGAAATAATTTGGAACCCAGATTTCGAGAGTTGTAAATTTGTGACTGCAGATCTAATTGATTGATGACCTTGATCTGTATCTTTATCGTTTTACTTTTACTCTGCTTCTCCTCTGTTCTGTCAACTGGACTTTACTGTTGTTAACAGTAGAGAGGTAAAAGATTAAGGGAGAGGCAGTGGGTTATAAGTTTCTTTTTTTTTTAATATATATATATATATATAATAAAAAGGGGAATAAATTTGTTTTAAATTTTTTAAAAATTAATAAATATACTTTTGCAAAGTTTATTATTTCTTATATTTTACAAATAAAAATAATACAAAAATAAATAAGTAATTTAAATCAATTCAAAGTGTTTATTCTATTATTATATTGGTCACATAATAAAAAAAAACTACCCTATATTTTTACATTGTTGTAGACTAATTTATATTTCATTAGTCGTACTTAATTCATGACAATCAAACATCTTCTCTGTGTTTAAGAAAGTGGGTCATGATTAAGTCCTGCAAGTACAGTTTGCTTAATTTCACCATGAAAAGTGTACAGTTTGGCTATTAAACAAAAGATGAGGGAGAGGATTAGGAGTAAAGAGACTAGATGGAGGCTTTTATCAGAAATTATTATTGCTTCATCTGCCGTAATGAGAATATTAATCATCCTATACATACAAATTTGGTTGATATATATTTGATGATGGTAAATTAATTAGTCAATCAGATAATATTCCCTTGGAAGAACAGTAAATGAAAGTGAAAAAAAAAAAAAAAAGATTGCATTGTGAAATAATTGAATATTTGATAATGATTCCCTGATTCAAAACTACAGTGAAAAGTAATTTCCCTCGGTAAGATTGCATTGGGACCTATTTGTAATGATTCTTGGTTGAAACATATAAAGTTAGTGTAATCTAGACTGCTTAGTTTTTTTTTTAAAGTAAATGATATTTAGAATAAGTTAGTGTAATCTATAATTCATGGGTTGATAAATTGTAAATTGATTGTAAAGGTAACTATCTTTCCTTTTTACAGACTGATTATCAAAACACTGATTTTTTTTTGGTTGGGTAAAAAGTTAGATTAGAAGGATTGGACCAGGAAATAATTTTATGCATGTACTTTATTGTGCAAGTGAGGAACATGTATGAAGAAATATGGGGAAAAAATCTATCCAAGTAGATTTTCCATTCAGAATTGCGTGTGCAGTACTTTGTTTGTATGCATGAGAAAAAGTGCATGCAACAGATTATAGCAATGATTCATGGATTCATGTTATTCAATATTAATATGAATATATTGTCATTATTACATTTGTTGGGGATAAAGGGTAAGCAAAAAATTTTAGAAATTTTTTTTAATAAATATGAAATTGTCAGTGTCTGTGTCAGTACATGTGATAGTGGATTTTCTTTTATACATATCGTCTTTGCACAGGCGGAAGATGAGCTTATTCATCGACCAGGAAACAGCAACAGCAACAGCAGCAGCAGAAATATAGGAAAGCATAATGGTGGTGGGGGGCAATGGAGACCAGCCTTACAGAGCATTGCAGAGCTTGGAACTTGAATTCCCCACAAACCCTATAAATCAAAAACCACTCTAATATTTCTCCAATAAAAACAAACAACTTTTCTCATCATCCCACCCCTCCCGCCCCATAGCCTTTCACTATTTTCAATACCCTCTTCTTCTTCTTCGCCCTTCTTTTATCTTTTCCGTTTTTTTTTTTTGGGTTCATGTTTATATGTAAGGCCTAGCCACGGGCATTTGGGAGGATCAGACTCTGTATACCGGAATATTATGTGTACCTAATGTTTTATTAAACGAATTTCCGGCCTCAAATTACAGCCTCATGCGTTAAATTCAATAGCTTTTCCAAATTATTGCCTCGTTTCCTTGCTCATATGTTTGCTTAATCAAATGGGGAATCATATGTGTGGTTATACGGAATTGGAATTGTAGACAATAATGAACTGATGATACCATACATTCTTTCCTCTAAAACCCATAAAAGCAAAGGTGTTTTAAGACATTTTACGCCTACAACAAAATTGGCAATAAAAATATGTTTTTATCTACAAACAACTTGACCTGTTGCTTTCGTTTATAGGATGACAGTGAATAATGATGGAGAGACCACCTCTTTTTGGCATTTTATCAAACACGTAGAATGCATTACATGTGGCCTCTTTTCCATTCTCATCCAAATAGACAAAAACAGACCCCATTTCCTCTCATCATTGCTTGAGTAGGACGAAGGGATTTTGATTCAAAAGAAAAAAAAAAAAAAAAAAAACTTTTTTCAAGTAATTAATTAAAATTACCTACCCCAAATAATCTTCATTATCAAAACTAATCAAAGATTAATTTTTTTTTTCTTTTCCCTTTTGAGAAAACATATGTGTAAGTCCATAAGTAATAAATTTTGATGTAGCTATTGATTTCTAAAAGGTACAGAGATAATTCAATTTTGATGGCTGTTTCTCATTTGCATATAGGTCGTCCGATGTGAGCAGAATCGCTTAGTCATGCCACACAGCCAAGAGAAAAGATTATGGAGAATTGGTTGAAATGAGCGCTAAGTACTTTTCGAGACCTCTTCCAAATCACTCGTATGACCGTCCCAATCGTGAGCATCTGCACGTAGGTTCTTGATTCAAGTGGTAGTATCAGGTCTCTTAGTTATTGTTCTTGAGAAATTATTCGATTTAACCCATAAATTTTTATAGAATTTTTATTTATTTATTTTTGGGTAGATTCACCTAAGGAAGTTTTTATTGTTGTTATAAATGTAAAAATTAATTTTGTTGTTTTTACACGTCAGCTAATTTATGGGTCAGGCACCGATGAAATTTTATATTTCTGAAATACCAGAAATACCCCAATCTATATTTTGTATTTTCAAATGTGTGCCTCCTCTCTTCTCTCCTCCCGTCAGTTGCAGACCCAGACGAGAAGCGGAAATCATGGGTTACCGGGTACGGAGCTCCGTTTTCACTCTCCGGTTCCTGTTAGTGGCTTTCTCGGTATTAGTCTTCACTGTCTCCGCCGAACAACTCTCTTTAGGTACTCTCTTATCTTATCTTTATTCCTCGTCTCCTGCGATTGAAATATAGGGTTTGGTTTGTTTCATGATGACTAAAAAACGAGTTTATTGGACGCGTAGTATCTTGGATTCTATTTGCAAAATCTAGGCATTGAACGGGAAATCGATGAAAAATCGGGTTGTTAACACTGTTAGTTTTTTAAAAGAAGAAAAAGGTTTAGAATTTTAGTTAGGGTGGTGGATTTTCTGTTGTTTACTTGGAATGTTATAATTGGGGAAATTTTGATATTTCAGTCTTGCAACAAGACGTGAAACAAAATTGCAGTAACTAATCGAAGCTGTAGCTGTTTCTTATTTACTCTGCCTTCAATATTTTTGGTTTTTGTAGTTGTTGGTGAGTCCAGTACACTGCAAATATCTCCTAGGTTGCTAGTGAAAAACTCTCCTGGACTGAAGCCAGGCACAGCCGTGCTTTGTGAAAGAGTACATATCCAGGGAATTTCAAGGCTCAAACATTTGGATAAGTATGCGCATTCAGCGAAGGTGAAAGTCACTCAAAATAGTTCAATCATCCGACAACCACTCCTTGAAGCTTGTTTTCATAGGTGAGTGAGTATGTTATGTGATTGTTCAACCAAACTTACAAAGCTAATAACTTATTCATCTGTACAATTGGTATGCTGTAATAATTTTTCTCTGATCATCTTAAGGTTTTCAAGGAGGTAGACATGGAAAAGTTTTGTATTTTCTCAACTGAGCTGGTTTCTTCTGTTGAATGCAAAATTATTGGAGTTATGCATTCTTGTTTTGGCCAGGGGCAAGTGGAAGTGTTATTACTCTGATTCATGACTCTTCTCTTTTTGTTGGCAGGAATAGATCTCTTGGGATAGGAATGTGCCCTCAATGGAGGTGGGAGAAAGTTTCCCAGGATTCATGGGCTCGAGCCATGTCACCTTTTGACCACAAAATTTTAGATGTACGGGTGATTGGTTTATCCTCGGAAACCCTTGAGGTGTCAATTGAAGAAGGTGCTTAATTCTTTTCGTAATATAATCTGTAAATTGTCTTTAATCTTACTTGGTTTTTGGTACAGATGGTTCTTTCATTTACACCACTCTTTTATTTTTGCAGAATTTTTCGTATACCGGTTAATATTTTTAATCCTGGGCACTGTGTTATTGAGCTTGGCTTCTGCCCTGAGCAAATCCTTAGTCTTTTACTACAGCAGTGCCATGGCTGTTGGAATCATCCTTGTTGTACTGATAGTCCTTTTTCAGGTACGTTTTTCAATGCTATACTAACTGTTTAAATTTTTATTGTTTGTAAACTATCATTGATATCTATGGATAGGCAGTTTATTACAAGATTTATTGAATGTAAAACGATAGATTGTTTTCGTATAAATATTTGTCAAAAATTACCAGTTTGTGAATTCTTTTTCTTATTAATTGTTGAAATAAATGAACATGTGGAGGTACTTGACTTGGATTATGCTGAACCAGCTTTTTTTTTCATATTGGTGGTGTTTGTTGCAATGCCTTTTTTTCTTTGAGTTCTTTGGTAATATTAGTTACTAATAGATTGCTTGAATTCTGGTTATAAGTTCTTAGTTTGGTTTTTTTTTTTACATTTGGCTTTGTATAGTCAAGGATGGAGTTTCTAGCTACCTGAAACACCTTACTTATTCGGTTGTTGTTTCTGTATATATTTTGCTTGCTGTATTTCATGTGGCGCTATAATTTAGTCTATGGTTATATTTTCTTCTGATCTATTTTATGCCATTTTCCATTACATTCTTCAATGGATCCACAGGGGATGAAGCTTCTCCCAACTGGACGGAAGAGTTCACTTGCCATTGTTCTATATTCATCTCTTGTGAGTACAAATATCAAGTCTCTGATAACTTAGCTATAAACCCCGGCCCCTCCGCCCCACCCCTTCTTTGTGAGGGCTTTCTTGAAAAGAAACTTTATTGCAAATTAAGTTTATTTAAACATCTTTTTTTTTTCCTCTTTTGTGAAGCTTGGTTTTGGATCCTTTCTCCTAGGCTACTTTCCGAGGCTGTTGCGGCTAATTCTTAGGGAGATGGGAATCAGTGAAGATATGTACAATCCTGTATGTAAGTTGTAAATGGTCTCATCAGTTTCCTTAATGCATATTGCATAGCACTGTATTAAAAAAAAATCTCATTTATGAATGCTGTGACCCTTTTGGTAGTTGAACAGTAAGTTACATCCTGATCTTCATTTTTTCTTATTATTTTTTTGAGATAAACTGCTATGGATAATTGGACTGTAAATTCTTCGGGATTGGTTGCAATCTAAATATGGTAACTTACCCCATTTCAGATTAGTGCCTGGGAGAGCCCTCTTTACAGCATATAATCATTTTTTCTTACTATTTTTTTCGAGATCAACTGCTAGGGATAATTGGACTGTAAATTCTTCGGGATTAGATGCAATCTAAATATGGTAACTTACCCCATTTCAGATTAATGCCTCACAGAGTCCTCTTTACAGCATATGACAGAAGTCCCCCCTCGCTCCCTTTTTCCCTTGTAGTGACTACCTGTACAGGGGACCTGCCATTTCACTTTTTTTTAGTTATATAAGTGGTCTTGCAATCGAGAATTGAAAAGTTTATAAAGTCTATTATGCTTTCCACTACATGTCCCTTTTTCCCTTTGCTACATCTTGTTGGCATGTGTAATTGGTGCTTGTTGTTTTCGTGTTACTATCTTTATTTGTCTTAAGATAGAAAACTCCATAAAATTTCTGTAAACAGTTGTTTTCGTGATCCATATGCCATATGCCAAAGTTTGTGGAACTAAACCGTGGTATTTATCTTAGTATTCCCTTTCATTAGCTAAACGTTTTATTAAAATATTACTGCAGTTGGCGATCTTTCTGCTTGCATTTCTTTTTCTGGCTGGAGCATGGTTGGGCTTTTGGGTTGTCCGCAAGCTTGTTTTGATGGAAGATGGATCAGTTGATACCAGCACATCATCTTTTGTTGCATGGTCCATCCGCATTCTGGCTGGAGTTATGGTTCTTCAGGTTTGAAGTTTGTCACCTTTGAAGTTCTTGTAAATCTCTATAGGATTTTTAGTTAGGGAAAAATTTTAGAAGTCATGAGTGTTAATTTAGGTTTGCAAATTTTATTGTGTTGTGCCCAGAGCTCGTTGGATCCTTTGCTGGCTGGAGGAGCATTTATATCTGCAGTAGTAGTTTCACTAATACTAAAGAAAACATTTAGGCTGAAGTTCTTGCGCAGGATCTTCAAGTAAGTCTACGACTATCAACGGTGATCTTTTTCCATTAATTTACAAATTATAAGGCTATGTTTGTAGTAAATCTAGAAATTTTGCAAAATTCATTTGCAACTTCACACTAAGTTCAACTAGAAGGATATGTAAATGCTGACAAAAGATTTGATTTAATATGGAATTTGGTTTGGAATTAAAAGAACGAACTCCATATTAGATCAATTCATGGAAATCAGATTGCATTTTCCTAATTCCACATATGATTTCTTTTTGAGGTTACCTTTTATCATTTTCGAAAATATATTCATCGTCTTCTGTATTTCAAAAAAAAATATTCACCATCTTCTGATTGAACTAAGTATTGATTTGTGAAGGAATTCCCTAGATTTTTATATTTGTTCCAAAAGTAGCCTAAGTCCCTACTATATTTGTATATATAACATATTTTAGATTTTCTGCTGTCTTATTATCCCAGTTTTTATGGTAGTATGCATTTTAATAGAAAGATAATATTGGAGTACTCTTACAGGAGATTATTCAAATTGGTGAAAAAGGGCTTCAAAGGAGTTCAAGCTCATGCCCCTGAGTTATCACCAGTTGATGATCTCGATGAATTTCTGTACGAGAGACCTGAAGCTTCAAAATTCCTTAGACACCGATACAAGCACTTAACATTGAATTCATGCAGTTCTCCTAAGCAAGGTTTGCATGATAATGTTTTTATTTTTTATTTTATTATTATTTTTTTTTCTAAAATGCCGATCATAGTCCCTTTACAACAATATAGCTGTTTACCTATATACGCCATTACTTGTTCAGGTATAACCAGGACACCACCTGGTCAGCTTTCAAGTCCTGGTTTTTTCCCTTCTACCTTCCATCAGACGCCTGAGAGGAGGAATTTTTCCAAAGATGAGTGGGAAAGATTCACTAGAGACTCCACAGAAAAGGCAGTTGAGGAACTTGTTTCTTCCCCTGATTTTGGAAAATGGGTAGCCAAAAATGCCGAAAGAATAAGTGTAACTCCCATTACTTCTCGTCAGCGTAAAAGATGGAGGTTCCTTTGGTTTGGATCAGCCTCTTGAGAGTTAACATAACCAAATTTTGCTTCCTTTGGTTTCTGAGCAAGCCAATACGATCTCGTTGAAAGTCAATGTTCTGAGGAAGTTGCCACTCAATTGCTGAAACTGAAAGAAAAAAATCATAACGGGTTTCTAGTTTCCGATTCGAAGTCAATAACAAAGGAACACGATCAGCCTGATGTTGTAACAGTTAGGATCTTAGTTTAGTCTGTGCATACTACCGAGCCTTTCATCATTTTTACTGCGAGGAAGTTTGAAATGAGTGGCTTGAACTCCAGGGGTGTGTATTAATCCGGAAGATGATACAGATGCCTGCCCAGTAACTCTGTTTGCCATGATGTCTTCCCCAATTTCTTATCATCTCATCCTTTTCAAATTTGTGTAGCAAGTAACCCAGAGTATTTACACTTCGTAATCTGGAGATGTTTGTAAACCTCGTCAAGCATTTTTAGTTGATTGATTCTAATAGTACTTAGTTGAGTGATTACAGTAATATAATGTATTTATCTTTACATCGAGTGTTGACTTTCTAGCCTGTCCTTCATTTTCTCCACTGTCAAGGTTCTTTCTCACCATGGACTTGTCTAATCAATCGTATATATTTGGTTTGGTGAGTTATCATCCAACACTTCATAATTACATAATAAATACTTACTTATATTTTAAAATACTATGTATATTAAAGTAATACAAATTTCTTATTAATGACTAGAAATTTCTCCTAAATAAAAGTTAATAAACTTATAAAATTTAATTTTCAAAAAGTACGAAATTCAGTTTCTAATATTATAAATTTTAACATATAATGATTCTGAAAGTATTATTCTTTTCCCGCTTTTTTGACGTGGAAATTACAGCATGAACGTGCATTGTTATTCTTTCGTTAGCAAGAAGAGAAAAGCAGAGAGAATATGCTTGGCTTTCTGAATGGGTAAGGAACTTTACAAGTTATCAAATTATGCTCTGAATCAAGACTCTTTATGCTAATCTACTTGCTTAATTTCTTCTATCTTAATACCACGTTTGGCGGTTTGTACTTTGGGGATTTTTCTCTGAAACTCGAAGCTTCCGAATCCAGACACGCCTCGCCATTGCCGCCTTCAAAAGGAGCTCCGCTCTCTATAAAACCACCCCCACACTCCTCATCCCCTTCAACGTATCCATCTAATTTCTCTTTACTCATCGACAACATCACCGAAGTATTCCAACATGAGCAATTACAATCCTGCAATTGCTCCACCTCCTCCTCCTGCTCCTCTAGGTGTGTGTGTATATATATATATGTGTGTGTGTGTGTGTTTATATTGTGTATACATATGTATTAATCTCTTTCCTATTTGGATTCAAGTACTGGTTGTTGAGATTTTCGTTGCTGGTTTTTGCTGATTTTTGTATTTTTTTTTTTTTTTGAATGACGGCTTGTAGGTTACCCTAAGGAAGGTTATCCACCGTTAGGATACCCTGTGGAAGGTTATCCACCGGGCTATCCTCCAAAGCAGCCGTACCCAGCACCTCCACCTCCACCTCCACCTCCACCTGCATCTTATTATTCTAATCCTTCAAGGCAGGAGCCTAGCTTTCTCGAGGGATGGTACGTACTCCCGTCAACTTCTTTTTCTTTAAAAATTAAATTTATTTATACTCTCTTAATTTTACTCAAAATTATTTAATTTTTAATTTTTATTATTTTCTAAAAAACTTCCCTCATCTCTTACAACAACATACATTTTTAATGAATTTCAAAATCAATCAGCTCTTTTTTTTTTGTTTTTGTTTTTTTTTTTTTTTGGTGTTCAGCCTGGCGGCACTTTGCTGTTGTTGCCTATTGGATGCTTGCTTCTGATTGTACGATCAAGATTAGCTTCTGATCATAATCGACGGTTCATAGCTTATCATGAGTTACCACTCGTGGAAAATACCAACAAGATATATATGTCTGTTGAGAATCAACCTTAGCTTTAGTATGAAGCTAAAGACTTGTTTCTCCTTCTATATAATCATGGAGAAATAGGAAACGAATATCTCTATTTTTTATTTCATAAATTCATATACTATGTGTGTATGTATATAATTTGTTAAGTGGGTCCAGCCCACATTAAACATAAAAAGAAATATATTTATTTTTAAATTAGTTGTATGTGTTTGGGTAAAATTAAAACACTATAAAATAAAGGTTTGGGTTAATGAGACATACCATCAAAATAAATAAATAAATATATTTTTATTAACAAATTAATCAAGTTATATTATTATATTAAATGTAAAAAGTATTTTTTTTTTCAAACAAATATAATAAATAATATTTAAAATAGACTGAAAATGGAGATAAAATATTAAATTAAATATAGATAATTCCACAATCCACGTCATCTATTCCAATCCCTAGTCCACTTTGCGATTTCGATTTTCTAGCGTGCAGGATTTTCCACAACGTTCTCCCCGAGACTTGAAGCCGCCAACGAATCTAACAATAATATTCTTAAACAAGTTCAATCTAACGTTGTCCTAACCTAAACGACATCTCTTCATGCAATAAAACGGTCGCCAAATTGTGGCCTTAAAAAATTCATGCTTCAAAAAGGTACATTAATTTAAATTTAAGACAAACCATAGTGTCACGTTATAATGTTTTTTTAAATTAAAATACTTTAATATCATTAATCATTTTTAAAATAATAATATAAACGTTTTACATGTTAACGGCATATATATACACGAAATTTTTAAGCTTAGTACTTAAAAAGTAACATACCTGATTTGCAACAAAAAAAATTAGTAATTACTTGATGCATTGAATTACATAAAAGCTAATTTGGTGAATACTTTGAATGTTATAAACTAAAAATATCAGTCTAGTAAATAAATACAAAATTCTAATAATATATAAAAATTATTTTTTATTAAACCAATATTATGCCTGTAATTTTTGTTAATTTATCTTAATTTCAAGCATGCACTATTTATTTTCTTAGGTTTACCACCGGTGGCTTACGACTTTTAAGTTGCACGAAGAGACTAAATGTTTAGAATCTTCTTCTGTTTGCATAATTGAGCGTATGAGGTGACCCACCGTGAAAATCACTGGTGGCTCTGGTTTGGCGACAGGAAGAGCACCGTTAGATATTTTAGAGGAGACGACGACATCGTCATTACTCAACTTGCTTCTCTTTTAAACATCCATCCTCAATTTACACCTTAATATTAAATACACGGAGTTTCTTCTTTCGGCAATCCTTCAAAATTGTATTATATCATTAAATATATATATATATATATATAATTAGGCTTCAAATTCAAATTAGTTTTGTCACCTTACATTTCCTCATACACCGTTTAGTCAACAGCTAATTCTAGGTTCCCCTGTCCCACAAGAAAAAGGGGCTCTCCCGACCAGACCAGACCAGAATGGTCGTCTTCTCTGTATCTTTTATGATGATCTACATATGCGTAAAACATTCTTTCAAAAGAGACTTGTTTTGGTTTCTGGGTTCTCGTTAATCTGCGATTTACTCCCACTCAAGATCGAGTTGATGACTCATTCCTTTCGAAACTGCTCGTAAATATGACTCGTGATCTACGATGGCGTCTGGCCACTCTGCGAGAAACCAGACGATCAACGTGTAGTAATCCAGAAGCCGATCTGGCACGACTTCCCTACCTCACTAATCACTCTCGCTTTGTCTCTGTCCTCTTTACCCCAAACCCTCCTCCCACCATTAGCCGCACAACTACCTACCCATCTGTCCTATTATAAATTTCTCCATCCATCCGTCGATTTCCTCTTTTCTTGTTGAGAGAAACCCGTATGGCGTCTTGCAAGTCGTCAA
The DNA here is from genome assembly GCF_000150535.2 of Carica papaya. Next base: position 27,446 of record NW_019014686.1, read on the forward strand.
GTTCAAGGCCGAGAATTCCAGTGCAAATCGGACGGTGTTGGTCGTGCGAGCAGAACAGCGGCGGGGCGGGGTTCTTCAAGTCGGGGTACTCGAAGGGTGTGGTGGGGTGTGGATCGGGAGTAAAAAGGGAGAGGAGATGGGCGATGGTGGCGAGAGGTCGCGGGTTAAATGTAAATGGGTTTGGAGTAAAGTGTGGGAGTGGAGGGGATGAAGACAAGAAATTTGTGGAGGTGTTGAGGGAGGCTCAGCCTTATATTCATTTGCACAGAGGGAGTACTTTCGTCGTCGCCTTGTCTAGTGAAGTCATCGCCGGTTGTCGGGGCTTGGACACCATTCTCAAGGTATTTCGATATTCATTTGCCTTTCTGCTATTTAACGTTCTCCTTGGAGTAAAGTACCAAAGTTAGTAAATATCGGTATATGCGTGTTTATTCTTTAGCAAAATGGGAAAGAATAACTCGGTCGAGTAGTATAAAATTATTATATCAAATACTTTATATTAATTCAAAATAATAGAATTACTATAATGTCTCCTATTTAATGTTGAAATTACTAAAATAATATTAATAATTTATTTAAATAATAAAAATATATGAAAAATTTTAATACCTAGCCAAAATTCTGAAGTGGACTAGGCCCAATAAAAGATCCGGCCCGAACAGGAAAACCAACTTCAAACAGAGAGACAAAATAGAAACAACCCTACACCATTTGTCTGGCGGCGGCGCGTGGTCAAAATAATCATGTCTGCTGCCGACTGCTCTGCTCTCTCCCTAATCCTTCATTATTTATTCTTTTTACCCCACTCGATTAATTTATTCTATGACAATAAAAGTTCCAGCACAAATTCGAGTAAGGAGCAATAACAATAGACACTATTTACTGTTTAGATTTCATTTCGATGGCCACTTCCTGTTCAAGCTACTCCATACCTCTTAAAAGCATTCAGAAAGGTGAGCTCTTCTCGTCTCGTGATAAACTGAGAAGCAGCGGCAGAGAAAAACCGCGACTGAAATTCCACTTCCGGCCGCGAAAACCGTTAGATGGGTGCAACGCAGGAATTCTGCAACGGTCTGTGGTTAAATGCAATGTGTTTAGCGACACAGAAAGCGGCGGCGGCTTGGACGATACTTATGGTGCGGTGGATGACAAGCAGTTTGTGCGATGGTTTCGTGAGGCGTGGCCGTACTTGTGGGCCCACAGAGGGGCAACCTTCATCGTTATTATCTCCGGCGAAATCATCTCTGGCCCTTTCTTGGATCCTCTTCTGAAGGAAAAATCTTCTCTTCAATCGTTTTTTCCTTAGCAGACGTTGTTTTCCTTCTCTGTGTGTATTGTGAGAAAATAAGAGAGTAGTTGTCTCTCTATGTGCATGTTAAATTATATATTTTCCTTTTTGAATAATATAAATTACATATTATAGTTTCTCAAAGATTAAACTTGGCTATGGATGCAGGACATTGCTTTTCTTCATCACTTGGGAATCAAGTTCGTTCTGGTTCCCGGGACGCACGTGCAAATTGACAAGCTTTTAGCTGAGAGAGGTGACTGAGAATACAACTAGCAGACCTATGAGTTTCTTGCTTCTTTGTGCATACCTGCAATTAATAATTGCAATTTCAT
>NW_019014686.1:29885-50812 GCF_000150535.2 Carica papaya
CTTTCAGCTACAAGTGTAATTGTTTTTAGGTTCTAATTTTCTTTGTTAATTGACCATTTTCACAACAGTAGACTGCGCTTCTCATTGATAGCTGCTGTTCCTTGATTGACTTACTTTCTAAAATCTTTACAAGACAAATGCACATGCGTGCACTTGCACATTCAATCTCGTGAAGTATAATATATCAATTGCCTGGTTGGCATTCTGAGGAATGTTCAAACGGCATGGCATAATTCTAGAGCATATTAACACTAATTTTGACAAGAGCAGTTAAGGTTTACCAGAATATTTTTGGTTTTCTGTTCCTTATTTTTTAAAAATGTGCTTCAATCGGTGTCCTGGTGATCAAAATCAGGTACTTCCTATAACCTTAACCATAATCATTTGTTTGCAAAGTTCTAAAAATTATTAATTTATAAAGTTGAATTTTAATTGTAGTGATATTAAATGAACCTGACTCTCGAATTTCCAGGTCTTATGATAAAAGTTCCTTTTCTTAAAGTGAGAGAATTATGGTAAAAGATCTTCAAGCAAGCAGAAGCAAAGAATACCCTGTGAAAAATTATGGGACATGCTTTGTTCTTGTGTTATGTATGCAAATGTTTGGCAGGGTCCTTGTCTGAATTTTATTCCAGATATCTGGGAATCTGAAGTAACTTAATGACAAAGTTTGGATGAGACAGTGGTCAAGTAATTAGTCAAACTGCTTAATGGAATTTATTGACTTGGGAGTTGGTATTGTTCTTCAGTGACCTTTATGAGGGAACCCGAATGGCCAAGGTGACAGATCTGGCTGGAATAAGAGAAATAATACAACCTTTGGAGGAATCTGGGACATTGGTACATAGAACTGATGGCGAGGTTTGCACTCCTAACTTTTTAGATTTTTTGTTCTGTGTTTGATTCAACTATCGTAAGTTTGTAATTTGATCTGAAACCATACTTAGCAGAGTTAGGATATTTGGGAGGTGAAGTAGGTCTTAGGTACAAATTTTTTGGAAAATATATATATATTTAAAAAATTACAAAATAAGGACAGTAAATGTTATTTCTTGAAGGGAGCAAATGATTAGTTGCTTCTGATCTTTTTCTTTTATTTTTTTAATTGGAATACAGCTACTTAAAGCCTTGGATTCACTCATTGTTGTGGAAAGAGAAGGTCAAATTATTGCTTGTGCTGCTCTTTTTCCTTTCTTCAAGGAGAAGTATGGGGAGGTTGCTGCTATTGCAGTTTCCCCTGAATGCCGTGGACAAGGACAAGGAGATAAATTACTTGGTACAGTATTGAATTCCTCTATAAATGTACATTTTTCCTGAAGTATTGGCTTGTCATAAAAGATGTCCATATATATGCTGTTACTCAACACTCCACTGATTAATCTCTCGCAATGTCTCTTAACTTCCGTACTGCAAGTATTATAACAATTAATGCAAATGCACCATTTTTCTTTTAGTTACTTTATAAGAACTGTTTTCAAGGGAGAGGGAATTTTGTTTTGTTGTTAGCCAACAAAATCAAGTATTGACATATAGCACAAAATGACAGCATGAAATTAAGTGATTCATTGTGTATGATTTGAAAGTCTGCATTTTGGCAAAAAGAATTTGAATTCTCAATTCAATCAACTGTTACAGCTGTCTGAAGAATGGATTTAAATGACAATGTCTTGAATCTTTCTCTCCAGTTAGCAATAATGGCTAAATTCAGACAGCATAAAAGATTCGGTTGTGGTGAATAAATTTGATTTCATATGTCAGTAGTAGTGCTGGAGAGAGAAAGAGAAATGGATTTTATGGTTGTTGGTCTCTCCCCTGGAAATCATGATGAAACTCGTGGAATTTGTTTGATTGCTTATTTCTAGTTTTTTGTTCTGTTGATAATGCAACTTTTTAGCCCTTGATATCTGTTGCTTCCTAATTACCAGCATCTAAATATATGCAGATTACATAGAGAAGAAGGCATCCTCACTTGGATTGGAGATGCTTTTTCTGCTGACAACTCGTACTGCAGACTGGTTTGTTTTCAATCTCCTGTGACCTAAACTTTGATGTGTGCTTTTAGATATTATATTAGCTAATGGTTCTGGAAAATAGTGTATAATTGTAATGTTTTTTATTGTAGATTAAATTTGTTCTGTTCATGATGCAGTGACTGGATTCACTTATTCTGTTTTATCCATTGGAACTTGGATTACCACTTACTAGAAATAAAATGTGCTTTTTAAGCTCTATTAGTCCACTTATAAACTTTAGCAGCCTTCAATATTAATTTCTACTTCCAAGCAGGTTAACAAAAGATCCATTAAGGCGGTTTTGTGCCTCTGAATGTCTCAATAATAAGATACAGGAATTAGTTTTATCAAATGCTCCTGTGGCAATTAAACCTATTGTATGTCTATTGTATGTAATGTTCGAGTAAATCACTGCTAACTTGTAGCACGGATTTCTGGCCTTAATAGGTTTGTGAGACGTGGCTTTGAAGAATGTTCCATTGAAATGGTACCAGAGCGAAGGAGAAAGAAGATCAATTTATCTCGTAGGTCCAAATATTACATGAAGAAGTTACTACCTGATATGAGTGGAATTACTGTTGATCGAATAAAACATCTTCGTTGAGGTAAGGGAGCATAGAATATCGTTTGGCAGTGACTGAAGCGACTATCTTTCAGTGGTGGCTGAAGCGGCATAATGCTAAAGCTACAAAAACAAGGGCTTCTAAGAGATGTAAAGCATCTACCGTAAAATTATAAGGTTGATGCTAACTTTTAGGCCTTTCGTGGTCTTCATGATAAGTATTATCCTTTTCCTGGATTATTTACTAGAGAGGTGATATGTTCCATGACTCAGAGAGGAAATGTAATTATGGTTTTAGATAAGAATTATGAAAAATTATTATTCGTTTTAGAATGTTTATTTGTGGACGTACGTGGGTTGGACCTAATTTTTTTACCTACTCACCCAAACTTCGGTTAGAACTTTCTCTCCTTGTTGGCTTTTTCTTTATAAATAACATACTCAGTCTGCTTTTGGACCTAATTTTTTTACCTATTCACCCAAACTTCGGTTAGAACTCTCTCCTTGTTGACTTTTTCTTTATAATAATATACTCAGTATGCTTTTGTAATATCCGAGCCTAAAAATAGGCCGAGGATGATTTTCTTATTAGATTAATTATATAAAAATAATTATTTATTTTATTTTATTTTCATTTTATTAAATTTAAAAAAATATGAATTAAAGATGATATTAAAAATAATTTTAAGAAAAATAAGTGAAAATTTGTGTTCGATGGGTATTTTTAAAAGAAAAATTAGAAATAATAGGTCAAAGTGCAAAAAAAAAAAAAATTGATCATGTGGAACGGTTCAGTCAACAGTCCCAACGAATCGAAATACGCTGCATGTCAAAACACGCTGACGTCGGCGCCACATGGAGGCCACATGGGTGATCTGCGTGCCCAGCGATTCGACAATTCAGGTTCAATATCGCGTATGTGAACAACTCATATTCATTCTCTCCTTAGATGTGATCGGACGGACGAGATCAATCGCGATGAACGGCCCATATTCGCCCACGCAATCGGCCTAAACTAACAAAGATTGGATGACCTTCATTACTCCACGTCAATGCGAATGGACGGTTCAAATTGACGCGGGATTGATATAATACCTCACATCGTAGGGGAACCCAAACCCTAGTCGCCAACACCTCACCGGAGAAGAAGAACCAAATGTATTTTTTCGGCTAATCGAAACCTCATAACGTATTTTTTTGCAGGGATACATGTAAAACTTACCAAAATCGGCCAAAACTGACTAACTCAAGGCGAATCGCCGCCTTATACGGCAGAGCCAGTGCCGGAGCACGGTGGCAGAATCCTAAAATTGGCCATAAAGGGTTTTGGATACTGATTTTGAGTTTTTGATGTATTTTTTGGTATGTGATGAGTATTTTAAATTCCGCATAAAAAATTTAGAAAATCTATAACTCGTTATGAGGTGTAGTAGACAGTGTAATATCTCGAAACAATAATTCAGGTAAGGATCTCTCACCCTATTCTCGATTACGGTAAATTGAAGTTTAACGATATGTAATTTTATATTTTTGTGAAAAATTAAAAAATTCTAAAAATAATTACAAGTCACTAATGGAATCGGAACCAGTTAATTCACAATTGTCCTAATTTCTTGTTTATTTTTTTATACTGCTCTACGTGCTGGTTATTAAATGTTGTATGTTCTTAATTGATTTATCTGGTTTATTCGGTCTCTTATTATGATAAGTTATATCGTATATATAAATGTCATCTAATTAATTTATAAATATAATATGAGATATTAGTATGCATTTGTTAGTTATTTTGTTGATGAAAATCTTTATGTGAAAAACTTACTGAGCACCTAGGGAAATGACGGATGGTCCCGGTATATAGAAAACTCTGTCGTGAACGTTATTTCAGTCAAATAGGGCTGGGAAGTCTCTTATCGGAAAGGTTTAGCAGATATGATTCACCCTCATACCGAATAGAGTATTGAAACGATAAAGTGTTTGATATCCATTAACGGACGAGATATGAGGATGACCAATTAATTATTAAAATTAGATATTGGGTTCACACATAGAGGAGACACCTTTATGAACTCTCAAAGGTACCGGTACGCAAGTAAGAAAAAAAAATTGTTATTTTTTGTTCACTTGTGCGTGAAAATGAAAAGTGGTATGAATATAAGTTTTCATAAGTTGATTTTTAAAAAACTCGTAACGATAAGTATCAAAAAAACGTTTTAAAAGTTAAATGTATTTAATTAAAATAAGAGCTTCATTAGTTGTTTTCCAATTTTTACCAATCTTCAGTTTTCTGTATTAGTAAATAGTATGATATTTTTATTGAGTTAGTACATTAATTATTACAGATCAAGAGGATCAAAATCTAGACCCTAATCAGTAAGAAGGTTGTGAGTTGTGAGTAGTTTACCTCATAAATCTCTTTAAGAGCTAGTGGAGGTTAACTCTAGGACATTTATCTATTTATTTTAAATCATTTATTTATTTCTTTTTTACGAGTCACAGTAATATAGACATTTTCGTAACTCTATTAAACATTCTAATTTACTATATAAGAAATAGAAATTCTAACATATTATTTGCTTCCGTATTTAAATTATAAATTTATTTTCTTTAAGATCCTAAATCTTTATAAGTTTCATGCACAAAGTAAATTTTGATCTAGAAAATCAAGTTACTTTCTCACTCTCTTACTCAATATTTCTTCTTTTAATGCTCGTGACCAATTTAATTTAATTCTTAAGAAAACTATAAATATAAGGATAATTATAAACACGTAATCTTTTCACTCGAGTAGGCAAGAGAAAACAATCTCTAGAGCTGAGGGATGGCCGAGTGGGGCCATAAGTCCTCTAAAGGGCCCTGTTGCCGGTGGCTAGCCTAGCTGGCTGGCTGCTCGGCCAATCAGTACATTTAAATTTAAAAAGAAAAAAAGAAGTAAAGCAAATTTTACAAGTTATCGACAAAGGCAAAAGAGTACAACCCCTCAGTCCGTTATTATTATCAGAAGAATTCACTTAGAAACCATCCCATAAGATGTTACAGAGTATTGACTTGTAGAAACTTGCAACTAGACAAGAAAAAAAAAAAGGCTGCAAGCCTTAACCTTGCTTCTTATGACAGAATCAGGAGACAAGAATAGCAATAAACTTAGCCCTATTCAGCTTTGGGAGGGCCCTTCCACTTGAAGTTATCTGCATACGCCTTCACCTGCAACCACAAGATGCGTGTTTCAATAGATTATGGTTTGCAAGGGGACATTTCCCACTTCTACAGAAGCATGAATTTGTTCATTAGCACTTGGATATGAACAGATGATCCCAAAGCAAGATTGGCAAAAACTGAATGAGAACCATCTACATCTACATACATGTAAGGCCACAGACTACTAGCATAGAAGTAGAGTACTAGCCAAAGAGCTGATAGATTGTTCTCCGAAACTCGAATCTCTTTGTACATACTGAAAATTGTGGTCATGATCATGCAGTTTACGTAGGCACAATGATTACCATAGTCTAAATTTCAAAAGAAAACAATGTTTTGAATAGCGCAACTAAATGCCACTGCCCAGCTAATGAAATTTAACAATTTCCATACAAGCCATATTCAGTTATTACTCGTATTTAGAGAGATTACTGCTTACAAAAAATTCCCAGAGGGATGCAATACAGTATTTTTTACCCAAGGCATTCTTTCATCAATGGGTATTCTGGCAAGGTTGTGTTTTCTTCTTAATCCAATACACATGAAAAAGTCCTAGTTGTTAGATGGAAGTTTTCATCTTGAAAACTTTGCTGGTAACTCTTGGATGTAAGTACATTCTCAACCTCCAGTAAATTCTTTATTGTTCTCTCTCTCTGTCACATGTTCACTTCACTTGTGTCTTGCCTGGTTATATCAACTAGACTTAGGAGTTGAGTATTGATTTGTCTACTTAGGAATTGGGACAAATTCAAAGAATTCTTAGATGTCACACCTAAAATGGAGAAAAACAGGAAAATAACTAGGAGACACACATTGGATCCTCAAGCATCACATCTAAGATGGGTTTGTAGGCAATACACTTAAAAAACATGATTAAGTCACAACTGAAGTATTGAGAGGAATCTCACCATAATCTACTAACTCGTGACCTGATCTTATAAGTAAACTTAGATAGGTATCCACAATGCTTAAAAATAAAATCCTAATCTAACTGAGATGAAAGCATCCGACTCGAAAACTTATTGACTTAAAAAAATTAAAACTATAAATGAAATCCTAATATTACTAAAAGACCTAATCTTATCCATACCAGTACACTTATAGATTAGCTAGAAATACAGTTCTTAGTTTTTATATCAGATATCCATAATTATGTTCTATTGGTTTTCAAAGTAAAATGCTTATTTAAAAAGCAACTATTAAGAGTAAAAGCATTCTGAAAACACTCAAGCATGTTACTCTTCTATGACCAAAGGTATGAACTATTACCTAACCAATTGAAAGCTCATGCAAATGATAAGAGTGATGAGCAACAACAATTCTCAGATAAGAGTTACTAACCTTCAACAATGGTGTCTGCTGCTTCTTCACCTGCAGATTAATCAGGAAGTGTTGTGAATAGAGGATGACAGACAGGGAGAGTATACAAAAACTACGGCGGTGAAAGAGACTGATAGAGAGAAGCCATGGTAAGCAAAACTGAACCAAGAACAGCTGCGAGCTTTGGATCAATGGTCATCATCTCACACAACGCTTCAGCATGGCTAAGTTTGCTAGGATAATTCCTATTAACATCAAAGGTACCGTAAAACTCTAATTTTTTAGAACACTTGGAGGGAAGACACTAGAGTTGATACTTCACAAGAGATTACCAAAAGGTTCCCTGAATGATGGCCTAGCCAATAGAGGAAGAGATGGGCAGATGTGTGCATACAGACACATCCCTGAATAAAATGCCACTGGAAAGATAATACACTAAATCTACCTGAAAATCAAAACGATTCTTAAAATTTAAGCCCTACAAATAAAAAGCCTGCAGAGAGAATACAATACAACATACCACATATTCCCATCCGTGTTTCTCTGCAAATGCCTTTGCAGCTTCTTCACTGTCAAAGCTGAGAGCAGAGTCACCAACATTGGCATAAGGGTCTCCCGTTGATGTCCAACCCATCAAAGGATTTTCCCACCTATGGTACAATGGTTGACAAAGAAACTTTCAATATGATTAAGATCTTATTCATTACATGAGAACATTCACAAGTAAATCCAAACTGATCAAATAACCAAGAAAATTCTTCTAGTTAAACATTTTAAACGGAAGTATTTGCTGTGAAGATAATACTAATATTTCTTTTCTTTGATAAGGAAACAAAGAAACCAAAACACGGTGAACAAATCAAATGAAGTTAATACTAGCATTAGCAGACACCGTTATGACGAATGATGTTGCTAAACAAGAACCTAATGCAATGACATTGCAGAACGAAATTGCAGCCCAAGCAGTAAGAACGGTGCCAGCAAAAACCCTCATAACAGAAGACCATAGATACCATCATGTGAATCTTTTAGGATAAAAATGAAGCCAATACAACTTCTTTCAGCGATATTAAATATAAATTAAGATAAATGAACTTACTTTTGTGTTGACAGAAAATTGATTTTCCACCTTCCAACTTTTCCAGATCCTTGCTGAGTCGCAGTTCTAGCAGGTGAATATATTACCACCTGCCGTAGACGTCAAATAATTCAAGTAAACCGCAAATTACTAGAAGCCCAAATTAATCAATTTGTTCTTAATATTTCCAACTTCAATGCTGCCTGACATAAAAAATCGAAGAAAATTATATGTCCTAATTCATCATATTTGACTGTAGTATGAACCCAGAAAATATCTGAATGTAATACATACGTGCACATAGAATCGGGAAAACAAAAAGGATAATCAAGAGAACTAAATTAAAGAATAAACAAATTCGCAGACGTCGAAGAAAGCAGGAGGAGAGGAAGGGTATACCCTTCTGCGAAGATGTTCTTCAGGGATCCCAGAGACCATGCCGATCTCACCGGACTTGATCTCGGTTTCGACCAATGCGTCCGTTGAGAAAGGTCTAGCAAGAGGACGCATTGCAGTGTGCAGAGCCCGGTACCCTTGGCCCGTGATTCGTTGCAGAGAGCTCGAAGCCATGTCGTACCAAGCTAATCTGTGAGTTCGATTGAGTTCTGCCACCCAGTGCCCTTGAAAATGTAAAGATGAATTTGCAACTTTTTTTTTTTTTTCTTCAATTACAATTTTTACTTGCAGCCTTTTGCGATTTGTGAAATTGCTATTTTTCGGAATTACAGACTTTCCCTTTTTAGTCCAATATTTACGAAGTACCCTCTCATTTCTGAATATTTCCAAACGGTCCTCATTCTTATTTGAAATCAATAATTTCCCCCCCTTAATAAAATATATTATTTTCCCCCCAACATATATGATTTCTTATGCACACAAAAATTTATATGCATTTCAAGAGATTATCTTACAAATTGATATAGAATCCATAATTTGTGCATTATACTTAAACTATGATGACATTACAAAAATATTTTATACGATTTTATAAATTATTGAAATTCGAGATAAGTAAAACCTATGTTTAGTATATAAAATATATCTTAACATTATAATATTTTGAAATTGAATTTTAATTTTTAAGATGGATTTATTTTTTGAATTTTTTTATTTTAAAAAATATTACAAAATAAGAAGGAGAAGTATTCAGAGAATACTTGGTTTTAGATTGAAGGCGTATAGATATAACAATAAAAACTATACACCTTCTTATACAATAATAGTTTTTATTCTTAAAAAAAAAAAAAAGATAGTTGCAACACAATAGTGTGGCTTTTTAAAAAAATAAATAAATATTGAGAAATAGTGAAAAAAAAATAACAAAAAAAAAAATATTACTGTAATTTCAGAGTAAATGTCAAAGCAATAAAAATATTTAGATAAAAAATTAAAAATTTATTATATTAATATATTAGAAATAATTTACATAAAAATTAAAAATATTATATTATTATTTTTTAAATAATTTTTATATTACATTTTATGCACCGAGCATTATAATGTTATTTATTTTTTTAATATATATATTTATAATAAAAATATTATGATACTCTTATTATATTTTAGAGATTTATATTTAAAATTTAGTTATGTAATGATTTATGCATAGTGAAAAATAATATTATAAGATTTATATGTGTATTTTATTATTATCCAACTTTTTATAATAAAAAAAAGAAGATCACATAAATCGAAATATTTATTATTATTTTTTAAAGATATTTGATTTTTTATTTGTATGATAAATAATTCCACTAATTTTTTAAAAGTAAGAGTTTGAATAATACACTAGGTAGTTAAAAATTACATCGTGCATGCCATTGTTAGAGTATTATGTTATTATTATTGTATAGTTTGTTATATAATTAATAAAATATATGAATTTTAATTAAAAATTATTATATATTTTTAAAAAAAAATAGTAAAATGAATTAAATATGTAATAAGCGAGGCCGCAGTGTAATATTTTAAAAGAGGAGCGCAAATTGATAAATACCTCTAATATCGGGATACTTTGATATTTGGAAAAGAATAGGGGCGGCAAGAGAAGTGTCCTTCTGCCTGCTGCAATATATTGCAGAATGAGTTTTTTAATTTAATGGTTCTCTCTCACTCTCGTCTCCCTTTTATTATATTCGGGCATTTTCCTTAAGCAAATGATCAAATTGATGTCGGTTTCTTTCTAATTATCACGTTCAAATGCCGATTTACCACTTCTGGTCTTTGATCAGGTAAGGCTTGCTCCTTATTTTTCCGTTTCTCCTCAGTTCCTTATCGGCAAAAGCTTTTGCGCGTATATAAACACACACGCACACGCATATATGTGTGCGTATTCCGTTTCTGTTATAGTTCCTTCATTTAATAAGTTGATGATGTGGTTTTGTTTTATTTGAGTTACTATATGACCTCATTTGATTTATCTGTAGTTAGGTGTATCTACGACAATGGTTAGTTTTCTTGTTTTCTGTTTTGCGTTTTTTCGTTTCATTAATTTTTATTTTGCATTTCTGCTTCGCATCTTCTACGATATTTTTCTCTCCAGGAAGATGCGGGGTTGGTGAATTTCGTGGTGCCAATTCTGCAGTCAAAACTGTTTTGTTGATTTACTTGCTTTATCTAACTTTGGAGCGAAGGTATTTATATCGCTAGATCGTGAGAGCACTAGTCAACTTGTGGATTAACATATAATTTGGTTCTGAATCTTTCTGGTTCTAATGTCTTTTCCTTAATTGGGCGAATGAGCTATGTGATTCTCATAGGAAGTTGTGAAGCTGAGCTATGTGATTCGTCATAGGAAGTTGTGAAGCTGTAGTTGGTAAATCAGTTCTATGAAGTTCAACTTCTGTTCCTTTAGTTGGGCACATAAAGCTTGTGATTTGTTTGCTTTCACTGTCAAATATCTGAAGCTCCTAATGCCATTTGCAATGAAGCCTTTGTTAACTCATGCCATGTTGTTTATGCTGATTTGAATATTGCTGATTGCGCTATAGGATTAGAAGGCTTCTGAGCTCGAATTTCTTACTATTAAATGTCTCTTGTTGAATCATTTCAAAAATGTCTCTCTTATTGAAATAATAGGGTTATGTCATATCATTGGATGTCTAATAGTAGGGACTTTCAAAAATGTCTCTCTTGTTGAAATAATAGGGTTATGTCATATCATTGGATGTCTAATAGTAGGGACTTTGATGTGACCCAAATCAATGTGAATCGAGACCTTGCCATGTAATCTTGAAGTCGAAGCACGTGTGCATTTTCTGCAATTAGTTCCATTTTTTCTCCTTTCCTCAGTGATTATGTTTATATTGGGAGTTCTTCTTGTATTCAGTTCAAATTCTATTATTTATCATTTAGTCTCTGTTATATTGCACGTATTCAACTAATATTTACTGGTGTTTGATGATCCTTTTCTGGGCCTATTCCTGCAGGCAGAAGAAATCAGTTTCTTAGATTCTGTGGGGGGATTTATAGTCTACTAATGGGTGCCCCTAAGCAGAAGTGGACGGCAGAAGAAGAAGCAGCACTTAAAGCTGGAGTACTTAAGCATGGGACTGGCAAATGGCGTACAATACTTTCAGATCCCGTGTTTAGTGCCACATTGCAGTCTCGCTCGAATGTGGATCTTAAGGCAATGGCTTGGACTTTGACATGCTATATCAGTTGCCAAATATATCGAACTATATAATATATACTTATTTGTTTTCAAACAACATCTCATGGTGAATTGTGACGTAGTAATTTGGACGTTGCAATTCTTAACAGGATAAATGGAGAAATATAAATGTCACAGCAATATGGGGATCTAGGAAGAAGGCTAAGCTTGCACTTAAAAGGATTCCAATTCCTAAACAAGATGAAAATGCAATGACTTTGATCAACGTATCCCACAATGCGGAAGAAATAGTAGATGCTAAGCCTCTTGCTATTTCTAGTGGGACATCAAGAGCTGATGGTTTGAAGAAACCAATTCCGAGGTTATCTCTTCTTCTTACATTATATTTCATCCTCTCCAATTATTTTGGACTAATTTTTGTGTTAGTCAATTTAGATTATTGTGGGTGGCATGTAGTTGAGTATTGTCGTTTCAGTGTTGTGGTAGATAATATTATTAAATTTACTGATGGAGGAAAGAAGCATGGTTAGATTTCTTGATCATGTTGAAGCGTGTATGCATTTGCTTTAATATAATCTAAGTTAGAAATTTAACCTAGAAAAACCCCTGGTTTTACTGGAATCTACCAGAAAAACAAGAAATTCTTGGAATCCACTAAAAAGACAAAAGAGAATAAATTATTCATTGAAGCATAAAATATGGATTGACTGGAATCAATACTCTTTACAACCCATAGAATGTACATATTTATAGCTTTCTCAACACTCACCTAGAATAACAATAATTAGTAGAAAAGAAAAACTAATACTAAACTAAGTGAGCTGATATTACTCCTGACCAAATACGAAAATAAATCATAATTAAGTTACTGATATTCTATAAACAATACAACACCACCAGCATGTTTAGTGATATAAATAATATATATATATATATTAATACTAAAAATAATGGTAATAGTAGTTCTGTAATTCTTCTCCAGATCATTTAACTTAGTTTCTAGAGGTGCATCCAAGTCTTGTAAATTCGGTGTTTATTGTTCATGAACCTTATGATGTTAAATAATTACTTATCCACTTTTGATATCATACTAACTAGTTACCAGAAGGGGGACTATAAAGTGAGTGGATGAAATAATGTGCTTGTTGACTCCAACTATGAAGAAATACATGGAAATAGCAAGATAGTAGCAAACAACAGCTTAGCATCTTAGTCAGCTCTTTATGCACTCAGGAAAGGCTACATTGCTGGACATTCATATGCTAGAAAAGCCTTTATGTTTTGAAGCTACATTTATTTTTCAAAGATACGGTGGAAATTTTCAGTTGTTTTACTCCATAAAAGACAATTAACAGAAGCCTGTTTATCTTAGCAAAGATAGTAACAAACAACAGCCAAGCATGGCACTTAGCTCGTTACACTTTAAGGAAATGATACATTGTGGGACACTCCTATGCTAAAAAAACGTCTATGTTTTGAAGCTACATTTATTTTTCAAAGATACAGTGAAATTTTCAGTTGTTATACAGCATAAAAAACAATTAAGCCTGTTTATCTTATTTTATGCAATATGCTGATTGATGAGTTCTATGTCGTAGTTTGGATAATCTTGTATTAGATGCCATCACCAACTTGAAGGAGTTACGTGGATCTGACAGGGCTTCAATTTTTGAATATATAGAGGTACTAAATTTTTTCCTGAGGTTATGGATTCAAACTTTGTTTTGCAGAAATAAATACTGAATTAATCAAATAGCAGGAGATTTTGGTGCATATACTTACATTTTGTGAAGGTTTTCTCTTCAATTTCTTTCTCGAGTAGGTGTCCTCCTTTCTGGCATTTCTTTTTTTTTTTTTTCTTTTTCATGAATTTGTTTCTTGTTTAGAAAGTAATAATAATAAGATAATTGACATCAAAGTTATATTTAGTTTTCCTTTTCAAAATGTTAATAACAATTGACATCCAATAATAATAACGATATTAAGAATTTTGGTAACGTAGTATTAAGCTACCATATTGCTTATGAAAAATGCTTCTACCATTCCTTTCTCTTGTCACTCTTATCAAGTTTCTGTCTTAGAATCTGATGAAGACCTTGATGACCTAATTCATATATTGACTGGGCCGTAAATTTCTACTTCTCTATCTGTGCACCCTCTTGGTATCTTGTTTGTTATATTCCATCTTGTTATAGCAAAAAACAAAAAGTATCATCTCATAATTTGAACTTTATTTTTTCGTCAGAAGAAGCACATAACCCATTTAAAAAGTTAAGTGAGACAATTTCCAGAAGTAAGTCTTGATAGATGGTTGTGTGCGTTGATGTATTTGTCTTTATTTGTAGTTGCTTCATTATTTTTCCCAATTTCCCTATTAATTTTTTATTTTGCAGGAGCACTATCGAACACCAACAAACATTAAAAGGCTGGTGGCTACAAAATTGAAGCATTTAACTGCAAATGGCACATTGATCAAGGTATTATTCTGCATAATGAATTATGACAAATTACAATATCCAGACTTTGCCACATTTCAATAATAACAGTAACTGACAACAAGAATTCATGGGGCAAAAAGATAATACTAATTTTTTTGCATTGCCATAACAGTAACTGATAACAAACATCCATGGGGTGGAAAAAAAAAAAAAAAATTGTGCGTATTTCAACATAGCATAGAACGAAATGCTTGGATCTTTGCAATGACAAAAGATCTCTCTTCAAGGTGATTGCAGAAAATGCTTTTAACGTAGTGTAGATATTATAGACTACTATTTTTGGATGTTGGGGAAAAAATTAAAAAATCACATTATATACAGATGAGGTATTCATTGAGATTGATATCTCTCTCATGGGTGTAATGCTGGTAGTGAATTTTTTGACATGCATCCATTTATGTCTGTAAGGGCTAGTACATTTCATTTTCTAAGAGCTATGGAAAGGCAGGGATGTCATAATCTGTGCTTAGGTTATCTTTGTTTGTGCTGACAGATTAAGCACAAGTACAGGATTGCCCCCAGTTCAGCAATTGCTGGAGTTAAAAAGAAGTCTCCTCCATTGGTTTTTGAAGGAAGGCAGAAGGATTCTTTGAAACAAGAGAAAAGTATCAACATTCTTACTAAATCCCAGATTGATGGAGAGCTATTAAAGATAAAGGGAATGACTGCTCAAGAGGCTGCAGCAGCCGCTGCACGAGCAGTTGCAGAGGCAGAAGTTGCAATTGCGGAGGCTGAAGAGGCGGCAAGGGAGGCAGAGAAAGCAGAAGCAGAGGCAGAAGCAGCACAAATATTTGCCAAAGCAGCATTTAAGGCTTTGAAATATAAGACACTTCGTACCTGGTAAGGCCCCACTTCACTGACTTACTTCTTAAAAGTGCTCTTTAGCATACGGATTGGGACATTTTTTCTTCTTGAAATGCTGGTCATAGTGTATATTTTAAGATACTTCAGTTTCAGTCTCACCCAAGAGTCAGAGCCTTCAAAGTTTATTTTTTCGGATCTATGCATCGGCTGAACAACCAAAGTATTCCAGCAAATTTGATAAAGTCAAACAGGTAGCTGTTTTTCTTGCCATCCGCTCCGTCTTTTCCCTCTCTTCCTGACTTCCTTAATCAAGGTGGTTCTCTCTATTGTAACAAAGAGAGAACCAAGGTATATTGGTCAGTCAGCTTGTCAGCCTAATTTCACACTTCGATGGAAAAGGGAAAAAGCAGCATAATACCTTCTATTCCTCTCGACCTCCAATAAAATGAGTTTCCCAGATAAGAATCATTGTCTAGATGTGCAATAATAAGCTACTGTTGTTTCATTTTTCATTGGATTTCTGGACAATTTCTAGTTTTAATTTCCATGTTAGGCTAGTTCAGTTAGGAAATAGAAAAATTTCTCACTAAAATGACAAAAATTAGCCTTATATGGAATTTCATGAGGAGTTTTAATAGAATTTGTAATATTTTCTAGTTGAAGTAAATATAGATTTGCAAAGAAATCTTGCAAAAATTAAAAATTTGCTACGAACAGCCTCAGTTTGTAATATAAATAATTAGAACGTAATTGTTTGTGTTTTAATTTCCATAACTCCCGCTTTGATTCTTTTCACTGCGAGAATCCAATTCTTAGCGTGGAGAATTGAGTAGAAATTGAATCAGACACAACCTTAGGAAAAATTGCCATCGTACTTTTAGTGGTTGATCTTCTTGTTGTCTTGGAAATTTGATGCAGATGGCATGAAGTGGATATCCTGTCTTAGGTGATGGTACAGCATGTGAAATGCACAAGGTGCAGATGTCAAATCTAACTGGCATGATACATACATATCTAAGGACACCATGTCAGTTAACTGTAAATATATCATCAGGCTTGTAAATGTGGAATATGTGAGATTAATCTCTGAATACAGTTTTTGTTTCTGTGGAATGATTTCCATAGGAGCTTCTTATAGGCTTAATTTCAAAAAGTTTTTATGATGAGGGAGTAAGGAATTAGTAGAAGAAATAGAAGATTGTGATGTCGTATTAGATTTATGGTCAATGTATTACTGACAGTTCATGACGAGGAAGAGTGAATACTGAAAACTGTCGTTTCACAAATGGCTTTCTGGAAGCAATATGAAAGGTTTCTGTGCGGTGTTAATACTGGAAATTAGTGATTTTATTACGTTCGTTTCTTTACTAGAAATGTTCTCTTTTTGTTTTCTTTTTAAATAGAGTTAGGGATTTAACTCCAGGCCTTTGGCATGTAGAATTTTGTTGTGGCGTAAGTTCTGTTGATTTGTTCTCCTTGATGACAGGAAAGAATAATTAAATTATGTATTATACTACAATTAAGCAGTAGGTTTTTCCATTATGATTTTTTTATCAAACTTACAAAATTGTTAGGAAACATAATTTTTGTAAGTGACTATAAAAATTTTGACAAAAATAACAAAACTAAACATGTTGAAATAAAAATTTCTTAATGAAGTATAATCATTTCAAAATTCTTTAAAATTTTAATTTTAATTCATTAAAGAAACTTCGTAGCTTTTAAATCATTTTACATAAAAATCATAAAAGTTGTATTTCAAAGTAATTTTTAAACTTTTGTTCCTTTGTTTTTCGTTTTTTTTGCAACGAGTAATAAATAATACAATCGGCAAAAAAGAAATAAAGAGACCGGAGTCGATCTACAATATTTAGTTGATCCCTGTTGGAAATTGTTTGTAATATATGAGTATTTTTAAGTTGGATTGATTGACTTATATGAACCAAACATGTGATGATCTCAACACGGGCTCAAAATGCTTACAGCTCAAAATAAGCCAACCTCAAGCGTGGCATTTGGTTAAGGGTGTAAGTTTTGATTTGATTACTCAGAGACTGAGTCGACTGGAGTGTAGTTTGATTATGTTTTTTCAACATTTGAAAAACAAATTCAATAAAACTCGTTAGTAGTCTCTAATGCTAAGAAAATAAGAAACAATCCCCTTCAAAGACTCTCCTATTTTGACAGAGTTCATTCAACACTATGTTCAATCGTCAAGGGGATGATGAAAGCTTATATTCAAATAAATTTTAAGTGAACTTTATTTCAATCTCTACTTCAGAAGTTAAATGGAATTGAACTGTCATTCCTTTAGAAGTAAATTTATGTATTTTCAAACAAATTTCACAAAAAATAACTCATGACTCCAAACATATCCTTAATTCAATATGTAAACTCATAAAAAGTTGCCTGCAATATTTACGAGAATGCGAAGATCCAATCAGTTAAGAAAAATTAAAGCCCTTTAGATACTAGAAAATGAAAATACTTGAAGCTCAATACCTGTACCAACTGGTAGTTTAAGAATATGAAAATATAGTAAAAAGTGCAAACTCGAGTTATCAATAATAAGCACTTAATCTTTTAACTCGTTCGATGCAAATCTTCAAAGAATAATAATAATTCTGGAAACTTATAATTCAACGATCATAACAATTGTATTTTAACTATAATTATAAGCTTAAAATTTCATGATTGGTATAAAAAATCATGCTCTCACAGTATACCCAAAGATTCAAGGACTTGGAACAAGAATCAGCCATGTAGACCAAAATATCCATGTTCATCAAACAGAGAAAGAAAAAAAAGAAAAGATTTCAAGTTTCGACTGCTGTTATACACAGCTCAACAACCATGTTTTCAATTAGGTCTGTGCCTAACAATGTTGGGTTTTGCTAAGGGCACTGTCTTTTAGTTCTTTGACATGTCTTAATTTCTTTCTAACTTAAGGAAGTCATAATTTCAACGGGACATGGATTCAAGACTTGGAGGGTGATCTAGGACACTGAATGCCAGATGAGCTTAACTGCTCTTGGCATGTCTTAATGTGGTTAAAGGGCGAAACTCGGACTTCTCTGGGCATGTCCTAATTGCCTCACAACCGGAAGCAGTAATTTCACTTAATTGAACCCAGGACTTAAAAAGGGAGATTTAGAATGCTGGATTTTAATTGAGCTAACTGCTCTTGGCATGTCCTGAATAGAGAATAAGAAAGTAACCTCCAACTCCCAATTAAATGTTTCAAGACATTTATTGAGTCTGTAAACTATAACAGAGAAAGGTTCCTCTTTCAGATAATCTAAGTAGATGATACATAAACCAACCTCAACCACTGGTGTTCTCATTGTCAAATAACTTAAGATGCACGCAAGTTCATATGCAATTTCTCTGAGTTAAATCCACATCTAAGAAGATGTTTGGAACAAATGAAATTTGTTTGTGAAATTCATTTGTAGATCTACACTTATTTGCTCTATGAAAGCATCTAAATCCCTTCTAAATTGATAAAAATTGTCTATAGTGCCAATTTTTATCATTTTGAATGAGATTTCCATCGTTTCATGGTTATAATATGTGAGTTTCTGAACCAATTACACAAAGAAACATCATTCATTTCAAACATACCCTACTTTGAACAATCAGTAAGCGCAATGATTAAAATCCACCCATATGTAGTTCTGCCACAATCCTAGAACACGACTCTGCAACTCGCAAGACAACAAATGTTCCAAGAACAAATCATATGTTCAAATGTAAAGCCTACTCCTTTCAAGGTTTCTTTTTTTTTTCTTTCTTCCTTTTTCATTGAGCTATGAGCTAATCTAACATCTAAGCTGAATAACAACTTGACGCTACCAAGCTTTTAGTTCCCAAAACAATGGAAGTTCTGGTTAGAAATGAACCCTAAAATTCATCACTCATTGATAATTCCCAAAAGGTGAAGATGTCAACAGAGAAGAGAACATGTCAGTTATACTCAACCCCAAAATTCCCATTCATTAATCGTTTATCTAAATACCCATTATTCTACAGCAAAAAAAAAAAAATTAAACCAAAAATCGGAAATTCATCATTCTAATACCACAGTGGCACCCAGCTCCTTGAGCTTCGAAACAATCTGATCGGCTTCCTCCTTTGTAACGCCCTTCTTTACGACGACAGGAACCTTCTCCACTAAATCCTTAGCCTCCTTCAAACCCAAATCAGTGAAAGTCCTTACTTCCTTGATGATCTTGATCTTCGCTGCTGCATCGAACTTCTCCAGTTTGATATCGTAAGCTGTCTTCTCTGCGGCCTTGGTTTCAGCAGACCCGGAATCGGCGGCTGGGCCCGGTGAAGAGGGACCCGACACGGCAGGCCCGTAGCGGTTAAGCCCCAACTTGAGGCGGAAGAGGATGGAGTAGTCGTGTCGCTCGAGCTTCGTAAGATCGAGAAGCTCGTCGGCGATCCTTTCTAGTTTCTGGGAACGGGTCTCGGGGGTTGTAGAGAGAGAGCGAGAGACAGAATTAGGCGTGACGGCGCCGGCGGGTGCGTTGATAGGTTTAGTTCTGAGGAGGAGGAGTAGGGATCTAGCATTGATTTTGGAGATTGCGGAGGACATTTTTAGGGGAAGGCTGGAGAGAGATGAGAGGTTTATTGGGGTTTTACAAAGGTCAAATTTTTTGTGTGATTTTCATTTGCGACCGGTAGTCAGTGATGGTGGGGGAAGTGCCTAGGTTGGGAATGGTAGTCAGTGATGAGTACAGGTCGAGGTCCTTTTATTCACAGCGATGAAAATTTGAGAACTAAATATTAATCATTACATGTTGATATTTGTAGGCACAGTATATATTAAAAATAAAATTTTTAAATGTATCATATAGATTTCAAGAAGTGGGCTTTTACAATCTTCTCTCTCAAGAAAGATTTAATTTTGGTGCAGAAAATTTATTTTAAAAATATTAATTGTGCATGGACTGTTATCTTTCACTTTTAGTAAACTGTAGAATTGCAGAGAATTTTTCTGAGGGCTAAAAGAAACCTTACTCCTGAACATTACAACGAATTTGAAAAACAAAATGGCAGATGAAGCTGGGATTATAATGGAAGGTAATGAGTATAATTTACATCTCAAACTTACAAATCATCCAAATATATACATAGCATTTTCATCAAACACAGAACGTGCTACCTAATGTCATAGGCACTGGCGTGATCCAATGTGTAAATAAAGATATATTAAGTTTAAACTCATTTCGTGCCAGAATTTAGTAGGGTTCAAGATCTGGAGTTTGGATTTCAGGAGAGAGCGAGAGAGAGGCTGTTTTTGCAACAACAATTTCAGACCAATTACTGTTCAGAGGAGCAAGAGGTTCAGATAATGTATCAGTAACCAGAAATTCAGACCAATATGCAACTTTGCACCCCAAAATTCGTAAGAGTTGGTCTAAGTGAAAATCAACAGATCATCTCCTTTCATGTGTTCTATTTATGGAAAAAACCACTCCATCAAGATATCATCGTGATCATACATCGACAACAATGCTTCGCATTTTGATGCCGAATAGAGCTTGTGTGTCATTTCTGTCCAAGCTGAAAAGGAAAAATTATCCCATCCTTTCTCCTGCTTTCCTTCCATTCTTCCAGTATTTGTTCGGCGGAAGGCAAGGTAGATCCATCAGATCCACCATCCATCATTGGGATTTCAAATTGATCCAAGTTAAAGGTTGAAGGATCACTGTCGAAAAATTCTGTAGATTCATGTGATGCTTCTTCACTCATAGCAAAAACCTCAATTTTGGAGCAAAGCTCGGACAAATGATTTCTATTATAATCATGATTTGATGATGACCTCATGACCACCTCT
>NW_019014686.1:52786-69081 GCF_000150535.2 Carica papaya
TGACCATGTGTTATCTATGGTTTCTCATTATTTGTGATTCTATGTTTTAAACATTGCAGAAAGCAAAAAATACTAATTTTAGGCGAAGCCCAGACATTTTAAACAAGGTTGGCAAAATAATTTACTGGGTCTCATAACTTATGCCAAAGCACAAGAAACATAAATGCTATAGCATGGTTGGCCAGGAAATCCAGCATCACTTGCAAAAATAGCTCAAGATAAAGATGCTCTCTTACAGCATTATACACAACGCAGTCAGGTTCCAGCACAGGGTCCCAATTCTTGTTTCTCATATGCTTAATCTTTTTAGGTTTCTGTCTCATGCACTCGATAACTTTCAGCAACTCCCTCAGAAGACCTCCTTGACCAAGTGTAACAGCAATACTATGATAAGCTGCCATATCAGGATAGATATTGCAATCTCCCTGCAGGACTGAAGAGTAAGAGTCAACCAAGCAACATCCAAAAGAGAAAGATAAGAATCTTATAGCAAAACATAACAAGATCAAATCATTATTACAAGCATCAGATTGAAAATGCGCAGAGCTTCCTGGGGTCTCCTTGCACTCCCAAGAACGGACAAGAGTTTTGTGAAAACAAACCTACAGGAAAAATTAAGTTCATAGCATAAGCAAGGTTTTAAGATAATTGGCTGACATTAGAAGCATGTAGTTCAAACTTTCAACCATATGAACTTCCAATCATGTAATCTATGTGTGTGTATTACACACACACACACACACACAAAATAAAACAGCAGACAAGAGGATACCAAACAATAGCTCATTGGAAAAGAAATTGCGAAAAGCCAACAGGACATAGAAAGTCTCTAGCATGAAGGGTGTGTATTAGTTACCATTAAACAATTACATAACAGATTACATTCGAGTGGCATGTTAGTTACCCTAAAAACCAAAGAAGATCTACTCAAGTACCAGGTTGAATTCAGCTCTCAACCTCAAATTCACAATTCTGTTCCATGGATTAGCTGATTGATACATAGATTGTGCTTCTGCTACCTTCCAACAAAGTGGAACTTGTACACAAATCTAGCCAAGGAAAGACCCTTGAGGTTTTGCATCAAAGCAATGTCAAACAAGACAAGTTGAAACCAAAGATGCCTTCATCCATCAGTTTAGATCTAAAAGCTCCCACTCCCACCCTCATTTTGACCAAATTATGTACCCCACAGGAAACAAACATATATCAGCTCTTAATATGATTTTCTATAAACCAAATCAATACTTTTCTCACACTATGAGTTAATTCTAAGGTAACTTGGTTACTTACCAAGTTAAACTATGTCAAATATAATCGCTGAAATTTGTATTTAATAAATCGAAAGATGATGATATTGCAAATCGGTGTGGTCAGTGTTGTATCATATTCATCCAATACCGATACAGTATAATTAAAAGTCTATGATAGGTCAAATACCGGTCAATATTGAGCTTACCAGCCAATATTTTTCCCGGCAGGTACCAACTATAAATTTCTAAACTCTTTTAATTAAAAGTTAAGATTTTAAATTAAGGTTCGTTTTTATGTAAGAAAATTTAATGCAAATGTTTTATTCTAATATACTTGTAGCTACCTTATCTACTTAAAGTTAGGGCGTGCAAGACCCATATACTAATCTTAGACTGCTGAAACTAAAAATCAATCCCTGAATTCTTAATTTCAAAAAGAAGTGAAAAAAAAAACAGAAAATTAACATGGCCAAAAGTTACCTGCTCTTAAAATGCCTACGCTCCTTGTCTGCATATATCCAACGGACAACGGCCATAGCTTGTCTCCAGCATCCCTTACCGCCAAGCCTCTCTACAATCTTAAGCATCTGATTCTCAGTAAACTGCAAACCAGATTGCTTCATTATCCTCACAAATTTCCAGTTCGTCTCAGTAATCTCCCTACGACTCAACCTACACAATACAGAAATTGAACAGGAATTTCCACCAAATCATTTGAAATTCTACATGAAAGTCCATGAATTTCCGCAAGGGAAAAAATGAGACTTGCCTATCAACAAGAACCCGGATGGACTCTCCCTCGCTAGCCCACCGTTTAGCCGGGTCATACTCCCGGTTCTCGCTCCCAAAACGATCAATTCCCTCAACATCAACGTCATCCTCCAAAACCCATTGTAAATCCCGCTCAAGCATCTCCATCAACTCCCTTAGATTCTCTCTCCTCAGCTTATCGCCATTGAACTCTCCGTTTCTGCTGCTCGCAAGCTCCTTCAGTCTCACCCTTTCAATCCCCTCCCATGGCTTCCCAACCATCAGCGTAACACCACCACCGCTCTTAACATCGCCATTTTTAACGGCGATTGCTTTGCTGAAGCGCTTGTATTCGCGTTTCAGGGTCTGGAAATGGGACTCTTCTGCAAGCGCTTGTCGCTGCGACTCGGTGAGCGGCGTTGCTAAGTCCACTTCGGACGCGAGGCGTTTACTCTTGCGATTGTGTTTCTGGGTTTCCTTTTTGCGGAGAGCTCGGAGGATTTTGGGAGTTGGATGCACGCCCTTCTTGAGAAGAGTTTGTTTGATTTTTTCAGTGTCCGGCTCAAACTTCAATGGCGGTTGTGGTGGAGGATTTAGCGGGAGTTGAGGCGAGGGGGCCGTTGAAGCGTCCATGAACTGGAAGTGACCGTCCAGTGGGATTTCTTTTTCCCCCTCGAGTCGAGGATTTTATGGCCGTAATCTGAGTGTCGTGTGGCTAAGGCCTAAGCGTGGAAAAATATCTTTTATTAAATAAATAAATTATTTTTTAAAAAAAATTTGAATGTTTCAACTCTACTTACAAGTTTAGTTTTAAAAATATTTTTAAATTTGTTAATTTATAAAAATTATACTTTTCTAATTCTATATATAATAATTATACACTTATAAGTAAAATCCAAATTTTGTAAAAAAAGTATTTGTTAGTTCTAAATATACCCATAAAGCCTAAATTTCCTATTGTCTTATTTGCAATAAGAATGCAAACATTATAGTATAACAAATTTAATTTTTTATCTTCAAAAATTATTTGGTGTTCAACTTATAAACTTTCTAACAACATTTTAAAGTTTGTATATATTTTATTAAAATTCCAAACCTTACAAATCAAGATACACATAACTCATTATAAAAATATCTTCAAGAGGCTAGACATTCCTTTGTTTTTTTCTGAAAAAATCACAGTGATCCCTCGAAACATCTCTACAATAAACGTACCAATTCTAGAAACGTTTCAATCTGCATTTTAACAGTACCACAATGTTCACCCTTTGCTTCAGTAAAACCTACAAAGTGCCTTGTGATTTCTTATTTCATGTTGTGAGACTCGGAAAATGAAGCTGAATCATCAGCTCATCACTCATTTCATCAGACAATGCAACCAGTGAAGAATCTGAGAGGAGCTGAGATAATCTACAGCCTCCCTCATTCAACTTTCAAACCCGGCAAATGTCAAATCTGCGAAAAAGGCCAAACCAGAAAGACTAACATTTCTCATCTCGTCATATCAGAATTTCTCACTGCAGCATTGTTAACAAGGAGAAAGCATCAGGATGAAAGAGCAACACTAACATAAGGGAAAACAATCTAATATACAATACATCTCAACAGTGCAACAGGAACAGAGTGCATTAAGCATTCAAAAAGCTCCATTAGGTCCTTCCTCAATTATAAATATCTAATTTACAGAATATAGCAGCACATAAAAGAAAATAAACAATTAACCAATAACCAACAAGTAGACAGGAAAAATTGTTTGTCCGCGAAGCAAGTAACTGAGGAGATATAGCACAGCGATTCCAGAACATGAGACTGTTCTTAGCTCTTTGATTTAGAATGTTTCACGAGCCAATCAATAACAGAATCAATATTGGTCGAGTTCTTGCATGAGATCATGAAGCAGCAAACTTCTCTATCAGTTATTGACTTGAGCCCCCTGGATAGCATAGTTAAACATTTTAATTACCAAATTTACAGTATAATGTGGTAAAGCAAACTTTATATTCCAAATTTGATTATTACTTTTACTGACTGGTGAAGTAAATGAAGTCTTACATTTCATCAGTCAGAGCTTGTTTTGTTAGAGCTCCTGGCTTGTCTATTTTGTTGCCAAGCACCAGTAAAGGGATACCACTAAGTGAAGGTTTGTTCAGCAAGTCATGAAGTTCACTTTTTTGATATGCTTAAGTTATCAGGATCAGCAGCATCGACCACATAACTACAAATCATAAAAACTAACAGTAAATTCACCCAACACTTAATAGAACTTGATTGGCAGTCTTGCAATGATTATACAAGAAACAAAGAACATGATCCAGAAAGATTTTTGTAATAAATACAAATTTAATTCAGAAGAAAAGTATTAAATTTATGAGATTTTCACACTTTCATCAATATTGCAAACATAGCTATGCAACAATTCTACAATCTAAGATATATTATTAAATCTCACCAAAAGTTCGCAACAACCAATCCATGATTAAAGGCAAACATTTGTCCTAAGTGAAGAGAACAAAAGTCAAAATTTAAATAAATCAGCTCCAGAACAACAATTCAAGATTAAAACGGATTTTTTCTAGCTGCCAAATGTGTTGAGAATTGTGCATGCAACTCAAAACTACTGTGTTTTACCCCGGGTAAAACAAGGAAGAAAAACTAAAAATCTAATTTAGAAAGAGAATGCAATACTACAATACCTAAATACAAGGTTATTTAAAAAGAAAAAAAGATCATCAGTATCAACACTGAAGAAGGTTCGTTGAATTTAAAAAATGCAAACAACGATTAAATGGGGAGCTAACAAAAGGCAAATTCTCTGTAGATTAAACCAATTTATTAGAAAGCTATCCTGACGCCTAGTCAATTAAAATGGGAAATGAGATCCTTACACAATAGCAGATACTGCACGGCAGTACCGCTCCCACATACTGCGAAACCTAGGTTGACCACCAAGATCCCATAACTTAATTGTAACATTTCCCTTTGTTACTTTTCTCATGTTGAATCCAACCTAAAAAATAGACACGAAGTAAGGAATGAGAACATTATTGTATGTTTTCCAGAAAAATAAAGGAAAAATTTCTTAAAAAGTTCAACTGACCGTAGGGATCATGTCTTCACTATACCCACCAGTCTGAAAAGCAAGTTTCACATATCAGCCTGAAGAAAATAATAATAATAGAGAAAGATACTAGAAGACCTTTTAGGCATGATTTACTTACTGCTACAACATTTACAAGTGAGGTCTTTCCAGCATTCTGAAGTCCTATTAAGGAGAGCTCCATTTCCTGCTTGAAAAAGAGGCTGCAGTAAAAACAGAAAAAAGTTGAGGTTATGTAATTTTCATGATGACCAAGTTAACCAAGGATGAGATAATACTAAAGAAGCCATGTCTCCTGGAATAGCAATTTCAAAGTACATGAATTCCACGATTGGCGGCTGAATAGCCACGTATAGATCTTACAAAAACAATGCATCATCATTGTTAACAGTTACTAACCATACAAATACCTACGTCCTAGAAGTAGTAATATATAAAAATCCAGTGTATTCCGTATCTCCCTTCATATAAACATTTTTATGAAGATTGCTCTTAGAGATCTTGTTCTTGTGATGGATACGCACAAAAATCCTTTGGCTTCCACAGGAACAGGGATACACCTCAAATAATATAACAAAAGTAACAAATTTGTGACAAGCCTAACTATTAGCCTGCTACTACTGCCCTTTGTTCCAATAAGTTCATCAATTACAGAGATTGTTGTACATAGCATTATCCCACTTCTGAAGACTACAGAATGAAAACTATTTCTTTGAAGTTGAAATATCCCGGAAATAAACTTTCTCAATAAAGTATGAAAAAATGTCAAATAAGTTTAATGGCTTCTTTTTTATTCATACAAAATGGCTAGTTTCCATACTATTTATTTCTGTTGAGGCAGATACACATCTCTAACATAAAAGAATATGAATCCAAAGCGCCCACGTGATATGCATGAGATTTGAGATAAAATGCCACCTGTGCCACATGTCAAGTGTACCCATCTGTTTAAAATTAAACAAATTAATGAAGGCCTGAAGATGAATCTTTTCCCTCCAGGCATATAGAAACAAAAATTCATTCCTTTTACAACCCATACCAAGCACCAAAAGTCTTCAAATTCCTAATTTTAGTTGAAAGCTCGTTATTCAAATAGTACTACTTGATCTGCAGGTGGAGTTAAAAAATTAAGCTACCTAAACATTTCAAGGAGATCATAAACTAGGATCAAACATCACCCTGGACAAACAAGATAAGACACAAGGACATGTAATATTAACGTCCTTTTAATGGATGTAAAGGATTCACAAAATCTCCAATTCTCTCCATTTATGACGTAAATGATTCGCAAAACCTCCATCATGGTTCTACTATCCATATCCGCTAAGCAGAAATTCCAACAACTCTATCCAGACTTCAATCAATGCAAGGAAACTTCCTTTGCTCCCACAATAACTAATCTCCTTTGTCGTTTTTATCCTCGGTCTTCTCATTTTAAGTGTTCCTTCCATGTCCCTAGTCCCGGGGTGATGTCATCATATTCAGTTCCATTCCCATAAACTAATACAAGTCATCGAGTAGAAGAACCAGAATCATGATTGAAGCATCCCGTATATGTTTTTACTTATCTTCAATATGTCAGCCACAATCAAACCAAAAAAAAAAAAGATATTCAGACTGAGAATATAATTTAGCATACTGTGAAACATGACAAAAGAAATCATACCAAAGAAAAACTGGTAGGAAATTTTTGCGGAACCCAGAAAGAATTGCGCTCCGTATGAGGAGTAATCGTAACTAAAAAAAATTGAAGTGCTCCAGGAAAACGAAACCGGAAATTGATTGAATTCCCACAATTTCCATAGCTCATAAGTAAGATTTGGAAAGGCGCAAAAATAATTGCTTAGAAATCTCTCGAGCAGAAGGTAATAAAATCCCCACAGACGACATGTGAAACAAGGAATTTTATAACAACGCAGCTTGCATCAAATGCCAAAAACATATTCGCATATACATATACATGATCTACACAATTGATTTACAGAAGACGATATCGAGCGGAGAAAGTAGGAACTGACCTTCGGAGCCAATTGAGAAAAGCTTCCCACAAACCCATTGATGATCAAAGAACCCGCAACAGATACAGAGAATCACAGAGAAAGGGAGAGAAGAGATCTAATAAATTAATCTCTGTACCAGAAGAATAAGAGATTATTTTCGCTCTCCTTCGTCCTTGAATTGACCTCTGGAGAACGGAAACTTCTCCTCCTCCCTTTTTTCCTTTTCCTTCCCTCCTTAGCTACTGATTACCGTAATTCGTACATCATGTGATTTATAGTTCAAATTTTCTAATTGTACAATAATTAGAATTCGTACAGATACAAAATATTAAAAAAAATATATATTTAGGAATATAATTACGGTGGGTAATAATCCGGTAACCATGCTTTACTTCTTAATTTTCAATACGACCCCATCTGGGATCAATCTGGACCGTCCACGTCGAGTGATTCCCCCCCCCCCCCTAAATTAAGCAAATCAGTGATTAAGATTTTGTCAGGTGGTGAAATCACTAAAACATTTCGGGCCAAAAGCCGCAAGTTTTTTTGCGATATATTTTATACGAACCAATCGGAGGATGATTCCACGGGAAGTGAGAGAAATTCGGAGGCAATCATTAAATGGAATCACCAATTTCAGGGGCTGGCGCGTGAACCGCACTGTACTCGGAGTCTAAATTATGGGTTGACGTTGATTGGTGGGTGAGATTTGCTTATCCACTGTGCACGTTAAGAGATCCGACACGTACGGAGGTTTTTAGTTGGCGTGGACGGCTGACACCAAAACTAATTGGCTTTGGGCCAGGCCCATTTTTTATTCGGGCCAACCCACTTATGGCCGAGCTGGCCCATTTTTATTATAATAGGCCTAAATACCCTTTTTAAAAAAATAAATATTTATTATAAAAAATATTTAGTATATTTATTATAAAGTTGGACGCAATGATTTTGTGACAATGACGTAAAGTAATTGAATAAGAAAAGGGAAAAGCGTCCTCGTTCCATATAATTTTGTCATATTTTAAATGCTTTTTTATATTTTAATCTTAATAATATTTTTAAATTAACTTTCGTGCACATCAAGTATAATATTATATTTGATTTAAAATCATTCATTTGTGATATATTTAGTATATCAAATTTTATTATAATTTATTTAACATTAGCAACGAAGTAATTAAGTTTTAACCATAAAATTAATTGAATCGAATTTTTAATACTATTTTTATATAAACTTTTTATAATTCCATGTTGATAAATTAATTTTTATTTTATTATATTATAATCTGCATCAAATTTAATTTTAATTATTTTATAAATGATGTTATGCGATAATTTTAGTAAAAAATATTATGTAATATAATAAATAAGACAATAGTTGAGTTTTGACAACAAATTATAAGTATTAGAATATAAACACTAAAATAATTTATCTTTTAAGTATTAATATCTAACAGTTAAATTCATCTATCATTTAATTAAAAGTTAAAACGAACAATCCACTACAAAATCTCATTTAATTTAATATTGTGATTGTCAGGTGACATTCGTCAAAAACATAAAATTAGAAAATTAGAGAAAACTCAAAGCAAGCTATTTAATCTCTTAGGGTTTAACTAAACACCAAATTGTACACTGGTTAATTAGGGGTTTGACCTAATCACATCCTGCCTGCCTTGCCATATTTAATCACCACCATAAAACCCACCTCTCTCCTCTCTCAAGTGCAAACCATAAAATTGTGGTCAAAGATTTGGGTGACAAAAGGGATGGGTGGAAATTTATGTGATCACCTAAAAAACAGCATAAAAGTAATTATATGTGTGTGTGTGTGTGTGTGTGTGTATATGTGTGTGTGTGTGTGTGTGTGTGTGTGTGTATGTGTGTGTGTGTGTGTGTGTGTGTGTATATGCGTGTGTGTGAATCCCAATACCCAAAGGAAAAGAAAGAAGAGAGAGAGAGAGAGAGAGAGAATGTATTCAATTAATATGTAGAAAAAGTATACTTCTTTTCACTTTTAAGAAAATGTATGAAGTAATGTAGATAATAAATTATTATATCATAGATTTTCCTAGAATTGATTGGAGAGTAAAGAGAGAAAATGGTAATTATAAAAAAATTAGTACACTTTGAAATTTTGTTAATTCAAAATTAGTGTAGAATTTATTTGTAAATTTATACTTAATTTAACTAAAAAATAAGTATACAAATTGAGCATATGGAATTTCAAAACGATGAATTCTCAAATTTATCAAAGTAAATTAAAATTTATGAGAAGATCTATCTTGTTTATCATTCTAATATAACATACACTACCCTTTAATTATTAATTATATATGTCACGTGGGTTTATTTTTGTTCTTAAGATAATCATGATCAAAATTGATTTTTCCAAAAAAGAAAAAATTAAAAACACAAAAACAAATAAATTAATAAAAAAGTAAAAAATATAATTTAAAATCGATATAAAATTAATTTGAAATAAAAAATTTTATTATATTTATACTATATTTTTATTAAGAATACCAATGTGAGTGTATACGTGTAAGAAGCTAATAAAAAAGAAATTAAAATATAACAACATTTAAAAGAAAAATGTTTGTAAAATTTAATATTAATAGTTTTTTTTTTCAGAGAGAGAGAGAGAAAAGTTTGTAAGAATTCCGGGGAAGTAGAAATTCAACTCCGCCCGATTCGTTTAACTCATCATATTCTCCTTCCTTCAATGTAAGAAAAAATATATTTTACTAAATCCATAACCACAAGCTATTCTTATCTTCCTCACTAAGCCAAACATCCAGCCCAAGCACCGCAATAATCAGTTAAAAGTTCATGCAATTTCCAGACAAACATTATGTATATACCTTTTCACTATTTTCCCGGAAAATTTACAATCTGGGTTTGCAATGTCGGGATCAAATGGAAGAGACCAACTTGTTTATCCGCTTCTTTTTCTTCTGGCTTTCACGTCTGTGATGCCGCAAAGGACGACGTTGGTTTACGGGTCGTCGTCACCGGTTGAAGAAGGACACCGTTTCAATAGACCCGATCCTCTGCAGCACTTCAAATTCTACCATGGCGGATACGACATCGGAGACAAGCATTATTGGGCTGTGAGTTTAATTTCGTGGATTAATTAACTAATCATAAATTAACACCTGGGTCTTTAATATTGTCTTTTCTTATGACGTTTCGTTGATCGATAAGAAATCTGAATCTGGGTCCACTCAACAATACGAGTTCCTCGTGAATATTGATAATGTGTGTTTTCGTTTTTAATCATCTTTTTCAGTCTGCGGCATTTACAGGAGTTCATGGTTACGCCATTGCCGGAGCTTGGATGTTGTGCGGGCTGGGATTTGGGATTTTCTTGGCTGTTAAGCATTTCGGAGGTGGGTCTCCTTCAAGCCCAGATCGAGATGTTAATCGCTCCGATAATCACTATTTCTTATTGTTCTTGCTGGTTATCTGCTTCAGTTTTCTCGCCATGTAAGTGCCTGCACTTTTTCTTTTTTGATTCCCTTTTCGACTGTTCACATTCTCTTCTCGCTCTCAAAAGACGCGTAAGTAGAAGTTAAATCAGAAGATGACAAGCTTCCCAAAAATATATAGAAATTTAAGAGGGAAAAAAACGTTGGGGATATTTTTCCAGACATGATTATACGGAGTATCATTCAACACTCATCAACTATATATGGAATGATGTTACGACTAAAATACAAATGATAGATTGAATTGAATTGTTTGTTTTCATTAATTAATCCAAGTTTTTTCTAAAAAAATTATTAATTTAGACTTAAGTTATTCAATTACGATTAGGGTTAGTTAACGAGTTTGAAATCTCGTTATTTTTTGTTACTAAGGTTTCGGAAGTATAAGAACGTATTAAATTTCGAAAGCTCGAAATTACAAATTTGTAGGTTGCTTAAACTTGTTTCTCCTTTTATTTTAGACTTAGAATTACGCAAATTTTTTTGAATAATACAAAGATCCCATAATGTCTTTACTCGTTATCAAAACATTTTCCCTTCCTTCGGATTTGTTTTCTCATGAATTTATTTTTTTAGATTTGTTGGGTCCGCATAAATTTAATTTTAATGATATAGAGGCACAGATTGGGCCGGCACAGATTAGTCTGGCCCAAGAAAATAGATGGGCCAATTATTATGGACCAAAATTGGGCCATTCTTTTGTTGTGTGATCCGGCCCATATCCGAACCGAAGCGGACCGGATATTTCCGCCCTCTTATTATCCATGGCTTGCCGACCCAACTTGGAACCCTGCTTGCATTTGCTTTTACCAAATGAGCAAGTTCATATTTTATTTACTTAGGCAGAAAAGCTGATAAAATGTAATTCATGGTCTGGATTCAAAGAATTGCGACTGGGTTCGCGATGGCAGCGAACCAGACGAGCTTAAAGAGGACGAAGAATTTGAAAGAGACCATTATGGGAGCCGGAGGCGATGCTCGGAAAAGCATCCGCCGAGTGATGGACGCGTTGACAAGTATTGAAGATCTTTTAGTGCCTTATGATTCACGAACAGTTCTGCGACTGAACGTTACTACTCATCGGCTAAGAAAGGAATACAATACCATCAAACGTTTTGTCAGGAAAAATGGGCATACAATTGATATAGCCATCCAGACTCTGTAAGCCAAAGCAATCCACCTTGTATTTCCTTTAACCAAATTAATTTAGCCTTCATTTCCTTTTTTTTTTAAACTGTGTTATATGATCTTTGTGTTTATACAGGTACATATCACATCTTGTGTTGGCATCGATCAATTTGGCACTCTTGGTTGCTGCAGTGGGTAAGTTTGTATTTGCAGACATATATACACATATACATGTATATCAAGTAGTTCATCAAGACTAAGTTGATTAGACTAAGGGGTTGCTGGTTAATTTGGTTCAGTTCTGCTCCTGTTGCATTGGCACCCTGGACTTGTCATGTAAGTAGAATTCATATATTCCTCTGTTAGCTTGACATGGTAGCTAAATTGTGCTTGGTCCAAACATAGCCTGTAGTTCAGTAAAATTTGAGAATTTGAAACAGTAAACTGCTTTAATTGTCTATTCTTGCATTTCAGGGTTATTTTTCTGTGCTGGATCTTAGTAACTCTGTTCTGGGTTTTGACGGGAGTTGATTTCTTCATTCATACGTGAGTAAATATTGCATAGGGACCTGTAAATTTCTCGGTGATGATGATAATATTCCATTTTACAATTGGTGATATGACATAAGTTTTACAATGGATAATATATTGGTATCTGCAGTCTTGCAAAAGATACTTGTTCAGCAATTGATGGGTTTATGCAGAAGCCCCAAAACAACAGTTTAAGTTCTATACTTCCTTGCATGGATTCGCTCTACGCAGATAAAATCCGTGTAGGAATTGGCTCCACCATCCACAATTTCATAACTGAGGTACTAAATTGATTCATACGAAACTCACATGTGGATACTTATAGTTTTATCTCCGCGGTGTAGTCTATTGCATATCCAAGTCCGTAGTTTGTGATAATTCAGTCATATGTTTATTATCATTGTCTGTGTTTGGGACGTGTAGATATTTTAAAAAATTAAACAGATTTAGGGGAAAAGAAGAAAAAATTAAATCGCAGTGACTAAATAGTAACAAAAAACTATACTGTACTCTATTTTTTATTTGCATGCTTTTGGTTTGGCAAGGTAGAAGATGATGGTTCTTTGCTATTTATTTTTCTTCTTTTTCCTATGTTTGCAGTTGAACTTGAAAATAAAAGAGTTATATGGTCGACTTTTCTTTAAGATGAAAGAACATAATGATTTTTTTGGAGTTGAAATGGTATGTGACCCTTTTTCTGGAGCACCTAACTACAGCTATGTGCCAGAAAGCTGCTCAAAGAATGCCATTCAAATCGGTGATTTACCAAATGTAAGTACATCTTCTTAACCATTAGATGAGAAAATGATCAGTTAAGCCAAATAGATAGATGCTAAAGCTCACTTTGGGTTGAGTAGTAGTGAGTTTAAGCTCAATTTGAAGCTTGATTTGATTTGATTTTTTTTTCCTGCTTGAATCCTACTCTAGTAAATTAAAGGTTAATCTTAGTTAAAATTGACAATATTGAATTTGAATTGGAGTTGAGGTTGATTTAGACATGTTTGAACCTTTTATTATAAAATAGTTTGATTTCATATTTGGAAGTATTGAAAGTTGATTTTCGGCTCGAAATTGATCTCTCAAAAAGATTATGGTACCATTTTTTAGGGCAGTTGAAAAACTTTGTTAACGAAATCTATTTTATTCTTATTTTAATTATTAAATTATATAAATTTTTTCGAGTCGTGAAAATTAACTTTATAAAATTTTTTAAAAAGATGTAAAACTACACATTTTAAATTATTTCAAAGAGGAGAATGAAATATATTGTTTCATTCGACTTTGAATATCTTTTCGAGATTAATTTGTATTGCATTTAAGACAAAAACTCTTATTCAAAATTATAAACAAAAGTTATTATATTGAAATTTCACATAAATTGTATTTAAAAAAACTATTTGTTCACAAATATAACATAAATTCTTATTCTTAAGTTTTGATTAAATACAATAAAATCTCACTTAGTTTAAAAATCTATTTACAGGTTCTTTCAAAGTTTACCTGTTACAATCAGGACTTAACAAAAGTTTGCATTGGTGAAGGAAAATTTATTCCTCGGTCATCTTACAATGAAGTTCAAGCTTACAGTCAATCTATTCAAAATATGTTAAATGTATTTACAGATTTACAGAATTTAACAGAGTGTGAAATAGTAAAAAATACATTTTCAGATATTGCCTTGCACCAGTGTCCGCCAATTAAGGGTTCTTATAGATTCTTGTGGGCATCTATGTTGGCACTTTCTACATCAACAGTGGGTTTAGTGTTGCTTTGGGTGGTTAAAGCTTATCAAGAGAATGGAAAGTCTTTTTCTAGGTGTTCATTCAGAGTTCAGGTATGAGAATATAATGAAGAGACCATGATAAATTGTAGATTACTTTTGAAAAATTGATAAAGAAATTAGATAATTTTGGATGTTATCTTATTACATAATATAAAAGAAAATATAAATGAAGATAAACTTATTATAGGACAACAGAGAGATATAGCAGTTTATACTTATTTTTAAAGAATTACTTCAATATTTTGCAAAGGTTGTAAGATATTCAAATGAATAATGTATATAATGAGAAACATTATATGTTTTTTTAAAATATTTTGTATTAATTTAAATGATAGTAGAATATTGTTGCTTTGGGAATTATGTATATACACATTTGTAGTTACTATTGCAAGTACAACATTCCATTTATATTAAAAATTTTAGTTCATATAAGTTGATTATTTTATGTTAAACAAATTGACTATCAACTACTGTAATTATTATATATATATATAAATTTTTAGATCTTGGTTCAGACAAAATTACACCAACTAGTCGCAGTAACGGCTAATATGACAAATGACAAGTTTCATGAATCTTTAAAATCAATAATTAATCTATGATTTTAATGTGGGATTAATTAGATATTACATTAATTAATCTAATTATGCTATTAATTAATGTGTATCTTATTTTGGTCAACCACTCTGAACAAATTTCTAGATGCCACACCTCATCCGTAGTTCTATTAAATCTCAAGATACAATTAATTGGCTTGATTTAAGTTCCCACCAACTTAATTTGACGTTAATGATTAATTTAATTAGCTAAGCTGACTTTAAAATTTATGACACAGCATATAAGATTAGATCACAAAATTTAATTATAAAATATATTGTTATGGTAAATTAGAAATTAAAATTTATTTTTATGTTTTGAAATTTTAACTAAATAACTATCATATATTAAGCATTTTTATATTTAAAAATAAAAAAAAATTACCATGCAACATTCTTTGATATTCTATATACACGAGTTTCCATTATACAAGAAATATGTAAAGATTATATAAAATATTTTTCTTTTAAAATTTTAGTTTAGTGGTTTTCGACTCTGAATTTAAATTATTCTTGTAATTAATAATTTTATATATTGTCAATATTTATATATAGTGATAAATTGACAACAAAATAAATGTTGGTGATATGGATTTATCTATAAATAAAGAAAAATTTAAAATAAGTTGAAAATATATTTGGATTTTCCATAATAATTTTATTAATGTAAATAAATTTATTGATTTTATCCATAATAATAAGAAAACTGTGATTTGGATTTCCATTTTTGTTGGTTTTATGTAGAATAATATTTAAAGAAAAATCCCAATTTCTTAAAGCATACAACTCTATATTCAACCAACGAAAGAGGAAAACATTACGACTGAATTGGATTTACAGTATTTATTGTTTTTTGCTCCTATATACGCTCTGTATGTTCATGGTTTACTCAACTGCCAAAATCCAAATCTTTGCAATACTCTGGAGTTCTCAACTTTCCCAAGTTGAAGCTCCCAACTAAATCCCCACACGCATGCGACGGAGAGAGTGATGTTTGTATATAAGGTTTGGTCCCCAGTCATAATCATCAACTTCTTCAGATCCAACTTAACCAGGAGTTAACCACGCAACCTCCTTCTCTCGTCTCTCCCGTTTCTCTCGTCTCTCCCGTTTCTCTCGTATAGTTGTTCAATTTCACTGTAGATTTTGGGGACCTGACCAAGTTGTTCAAGTTTCACTGTGTGGTCAGTTAGGTTGGTGTTATGAAGAATTGCTTGATTGATTCCGGACAGTGGTAGTGCTGGAAGTGATTTTGTGTTATTGGACCTCAGAAGAGCTTATGCTGAGACACCCATGTCGCGGAATTTGCCTCAGGTCATCGTCCCTCGGGTTTTGTCTGGTAAGTTGCTTGATTTTTGGTTTCTATTCAGTTTTCTGGACAATTTGATTCTGTGAATGCTCGTGTTTTTTGATCTTTTTGGGGCTTCTCAAATTTGTTGATTCTGGGTTTAAGGCTTGGGGTCTGGGGGGAAGGGGGGTTGTTGTTGTGGATCCCCTAAAAGGGTTTGAGAATAATGGTGGATGTCATGATAGATTGAAATCAGTTATGTAAATGCACTTTCCATGTTGGAATCGAGTGAATCTTGAACTGATAAATCTTTCGATTTTATCAATTGAGAATTTAGGAACGTTTTCATTTCAGTAACAAATAATCTATACTTTATCTCAA
>NW_019014686.1:85163-110578 GCF_000150535.2 Carica papaya
CTCTCTAGTTTTCAAATCTTAACTTGACAAAAAAGGTGGACTTACGTTCCAAAAGGCAAGGAGGGGAAGGAGAGGGAGAAAAGCTTATCCACAAGTTTTTGAGATGGAAAACTTGGAGGAAAACTTGTGAGCAGTGAAAGATACTGAAAGTAAAGAGCAAGAATATCTAAATCTTTTGTTTCTTTCCTGTGGCTAGAGGTTGCAAGTGGATTTGTAAGTGATCCAAGCCTATTAGTGTTACATATCACTTGTTGTGTGAATCTTTAAATGAGAGAATTAGCTCAGCTCGACATGTCAGCTCAGGAATTTGGACTTTGCTGGGCATGTATGGTAACTCAAGTCTTAGCCCATTCACATAACATTGTGGTTCAGGTCTTCTGGGTTTTAACTTTTTATCCACCAAATTCTTTTTCTTCCTTATTCTCAATTATGTCTACGTGTATAACCTCTAAAAAAAAATCGAGAAATATAAACCAAATTCTGGTTCCAAACAAACAATCAACAGAATTTCACACTAAAAACCATTAGTGTGTTTCCTTAGAGTGGAATCAGTAAAATGAGAAAGGTAGATATGAAAAGAATTGCTCATCTTTTAATAAGATTATGACCATTCACCACGAGAAGTTTTTGGACCAAATATGCCTCAGAACTACCGTGGATTGTGCTCCATGAGTCTTATACTACATACAGACTAAACAACAAACTTTATCAATAACATGCCCCTTTTACTCTGATTCATATATAATTTTCTACAAGGGTAGTTTTTAAGGCAAACTAAACCAAATACAAAGCATATTTCAAAATTCAGCCATTATGGTACAAGATTAGGGAATTCTCACCAGGCAGAAAAGTTTTTAAATTCTCCCGTTGAAATCCCCACTTTTCTTTTCTTTGATGTCGCATTCGTTGCCAAGCTAGTGTCAATCGCATTGGTAATTGGACCAGATCCAGCTGGAGCATTCCTTGCTTTCAAGTACTTTCCAACACCAACACCACCCAAGGAACCAGATTCTGTTGTTCCTGTTCCAGGATTGCTATACCATGACCCAACCTTATCCTGAAATGTGAGAGAAGGAAAAACAAGTGATTATCAGGAAAAAAGATATTTAAACAAAAAGGAGAAAAACAATTCCCTAATACAAAAGGGGGTAGAAGCAGACATTCTCTTCATCATCTATCTTCTTCTCATTTTTGGTCTTCTCTTCATCTTCTTCTTCTTCTTCATCAGGCTCTGAGTATGGATTAACAAAAACAGTAACGCTATTTATCTTAATCTCCTCCTGTACAAGTTACACAAGAACCAAAGAAAAGCTTAGACAGTGAATAGAAGTAGCTTCTTTCAAGCTAACAGTTTTTATGAGAAGGGAAATGTCCAAGCATTTTGAGGTCAAAGTTCCAGAACACATTATGAGGGAAGAAATTCCTAAACAAAACCAAACAAACCGAACGTGTCATGCACACACGTAACCTGATTTTTGTCTCCAACTTATGGCTTTCATATGCTACAAGATGAATATTGCAATAAAACTTAGAATACATAATTTCCAGTGCTCACATTTTTCAAACAGCATCTAACAAAGATTGAATCATTCTCAATAGAAACTGAAAATATCAACTGAAAGAGACATGTTGACAGTTCAAACTGTGTCAGACTAAACAGATAATATATATTGTTAAATGCTACATTTGCCATCATTCCAGAAAACTCTCATTTAGTAAGCAGATTGTTGAGGATGCACTGTAGATAAAAAAGTTTCAAATAATCACTAAATGTAAAGGGAAAACTGGAAATTAATATTCACCAGAGGTCGGTCATCGTCATCAACAGGAACCTTTTCCATTGCTGCCAGTGTAGTCAAGCCACCAACAACTCCACCAAAAACTGTATGCTTAAAGTTTAAATGATTTGCAGATTTGTACAGGATGAAAAACTGGGAACCATTTGTGTGCGGACCACTGTTAGCCATACTGACAACACCTCTTCCAGAATGAAGTAACTTCGAGTTCAGTTCATCTTTGAAGGACTTTCCCCATATAGATTCACCTCCTCTCCCTGTACCGGTGGGATCACCTCCTTGAATCATAAAGTTCCTATATGCAGCAGGCTTAGTCCTACAGTTATACTATAAGAAAAAACTCAGGATAGACAATGCAAAATAAGAACACGTAATGTACCGGATGCTTCTGTGAAAGGCCACCCCATTGTAGTAACCACGTTCACAGAGAGAGATGAAGTTCTCACACGTCCTGGGAGTTATATCACAGTGAAGTTCAATGTTCAAATCACCATGTGTTGTGTGCAACTGAACATAACCTTTCTTTTTGGGATTCTTCTCCACTTTAATATATTCAAACTCATTTTTGGTGACAGGGTCAAATGAAGTTGAAGTGAATGATCTCGAAGCAGCGCCAGAACTAAAACGGCTCTTTACCTGAAAATAAAACTCATGTTAATACTAACCATGAGTAGTTCAACTGTACATTAAGATTTATAGACATAAAATATTCATCTATGAGATATCTAAATATGACCAAGAAAAAAAATCCATCACCTAGAACATGAGAATTAATTTTCTTCCACTGTAAAGAATTTATATTAAAAATTATCTAGTATTTTATTAGAATATCAAGTATCAATTGGATACCTAAAAATAATATTCTTGCACAATAACATTTATGTAAATATAATATTCATATCTATGAGATCCTTAGATTTGACCCAGAAAATAAATCTATCGCCTAGAACATAAGAATTAATTTTCTTCCACTAGATAGAAATTAAATTATAAACAATATATAGAATTCTTGTAGAAACTGGATACTGAAGTTAAAACTAACAGAACAAAAATATCAATTGGATACTTAATGTCAATTAACATGCACAGTTCATGTTCTGAAAAAATCATTTCTACTTCAAATGAAATATATGAACTCCAAGCTGATGATCCATGGCTGTTTCTGCTGCTCAAGGATGTGCATTTTTTTTCAGTGGGGTGAGAAGGGAGTTATGACACCTAAGAGAAGTTAAACATAGAGAAAACTTACCATCTTAGCATTCACAGGCATCCTCTCACCAGCCATGTGCATAGCTATTCGTGCAGCAGTTTTATCAGTTGGTGCAGCTTTTGCTGCAGCAGCACTTCTTCCATGTACTGATGCAGATGCAGCATCTACAATACTAAAAGCTTGTTGGGCTTTAGCTTCTCCCTTTGAATCTGAATTTGGACCCTCTTTGATGCGTGACCTTGCTTCTAAAATGGCTGCGAGAGCAGCAGCCCTTTCATTTTGTGCTTTACTGCCACCTCCACCGAGCAATGCAGTTTGCCTCCCTTTCTCAGTTCCAAGCTCTTGAAGCATCTGCTGGATATCCCCAGTAATATTAATGTTATACCCAGGGTCAGAGCTCATTTTTTTCAGTTCTGAAAAACAGATATTGAAATTGTCATTATCACTGAAAATTTTATTAAGATTGACAATAAAAAAGATTAAGTATGAACATTTAAAATCTGGTCCTAGAGTTAGGAAAAGGCTATTCACCTTCATCATCAACTTTCAGACTATGTTTGACATGATCAAACTCCAGGGTAACTCTAATGTCAAGTGCATTAGGATTCTGAAAAACACAACAGAAAATATGGGTAGATAAGTCATTTACATTCTAGCCAGAAGAATGACTAGATGCAGATCATTCAGTTTGTATATACTACCTGAATGGTTATAAGGTCTTCCTTTGCGAATGTTTCATCTGTTAGAAGCTCCTTCCAGTTCTTAGTCTTGATGTTTAACTCTTTAATTGCCTAAAAAGAGTAACAAGGAGCTTATAGTATTCCCACACTGTACATATAGAACAGAGAAAATGACTCACATTGACTATTGAAGAGAAAACAAACCTCATAACAGAAGACATTTCCTGTAGTCTTCACCG
Source organism: Carica papaya (assembly GCF_000150535.2). The sequence continues at coordinate 89,089 of NW_019014686.1, forward strand.
CAACGATGTGAGTAAATTCAGTAAAAACTTTGTTTAGGACAGGACAATGGTATTCTCCTACAGAGAAGGTATCCAAGAGTTTCAGTATACCGAAGCTATTAGAAATAAGGTAGAACCAAAAAGAACTCAAAGAGAAAGCATAAGATTTGCATTTAAAAACAAGACCAGCAAGAACTCAGATCACATTCCAACATAGCCAGCAATAAAACCATCAGAAGAAGGTTGCTAGCAAACACTTCCATCCATATAAATATTTCGTGATTCTAAGGTTGCAAGTTGTAGCCAAAGTTACCAAATACTAGACATCACATCAATATTCACCTTGGGACTTCTAATACCTTCGTATGCATGTATGGCCATCCCTTGTGCTTTTTCCTTGCACAATACTGAAATGGGAAAAATGTGCAGTCCTATCCTACCTCAAAAAACTAGTGGGATTACTCGTTGAGCAACCAGGCAAAATGATTGCTGAGCTAATCATCCAACATGCACCACTAATCAAACAACCATGCATTTTCCATGCAGAAAAGCAGTTTTGTGGAAAACAAGGAAAACTCTCGACAGTGAAAAGAATGAGTTACTCAAATTCAAGGTAACTTTAGTGAAGTCACATATTCTAAATTAAATAAACTGGAACTGTGTTAGAAACACTTCATAGACATATCCTAAATTAGTTACTTTTTTATTTAAAAAAAAAATATCTAGAAATTAGTTGCTTGTTTTTCCATACATATGATCTGGACTAGATCCCATTCAAAAAAAGTTCAATCTTCCAAAACAATTGGCAACTTGTGGAAGGAGGACCCACAAGCAAGATAGATACTAGCCTAATCTGCAACTGTTGGCAATTTGTCTAAGGACCTAAAAGCAAGGCAGATACTACCCAAACATGTCTAAATTAGCTAGAGTGACCTTGAAAGGAAGCAACGATATCTTCAATTGTGCTGCTAATATATTGATTCCCCAGTGAGTGCTTGCATCTTAGAACTATTCCAAGTAAACCATTAATACACGCAGAAAACTTTTAGCGACTCTACAAATTGATCTATACCAAATAACAGATTCATGTAAATGAAGGTACCTCCAGCTTCGTTTTTACTAACATCAGCCCTATTAAAGAAGACATGCACATATATGCTAGTCAAAAGGACAAATCTTTTTCCATCAAAGCACTCATTCAGTAGTAATTTTTATTTCATTCTCCTGTCTGTACCCTTTACCTCTGCTTATTCAGTGAAAATGAATAAAGCAGCGAACTCTCACGACCTGAAGCAAAAAACATCCCTACCACCCGAAATCAAGCATGCAAACCAAAACAAAAACTTTCATGCAATGCAGACCGGACTCAATGAAAAGAAGACGCTAACCTTCAGCATTCTTATGAAAAGTAAGTGCAATGAGGTCCTCTAGCTTCAATGGAGCTCCAGTAACAGGATGCTTCCCGTACTTTCTAATGTAAGGCATGATATTCCTGCAAAACCAACAAACCCAATAAGACTCCATGATTCAATATTTAAGAGGAAGAGAAATTGCAAAGCAGGAGAAGTAACAGAGAACTATGAAGAAAAGATACAGGGACACGAACATTATATCGAATACACTGCCGTCAATCGTGCATACCGGAGTCTCAAACGGCGTAAATGCAAGTCTGCACCAAAAAATCCCAATTACAAAGATAAAAATTATAAGAGCAGGATGCAACTATAAAATACTGTATATACATACGCAAACATGAAAATATAAAACGACATGGACATACGCGCAGCAATAGTAGGGAAGGCGTTTGAAAGGGGTACGGGTTTCTCTGGATTTGGCGCCACCCCATTCTGTTGCCCACTCCGTTTTGGTTATGAACATTCTGTCCTTGCTATGCTGCTTCTTTCCCATCTCGCCGTCTCGCCTTTGCTCTCCTCAAGATTACCAGCAAATCAACTCCTGATCAAATTTGATTAGGGTTTATGATTCTGGTTTTGGTAGTCTGGCTCGCTAATTGAGCGACTGCGTACTTTCCAACACTGAACAACGAGAAGCTGATGTCTTTGATTCAGTTACTTGAAGAGGGAGAAAGATAGGAAAGCTGCCGTTATATTTTTGGCGTTGGATGGGCAACCAAATTTCTTCTCTGACCTTTCTTGAGACGGTGAGCATGCCGACTCCGACCCGGAGCCGATGTGATGTGATGACGTGGATCACCATCTAGCCCAATTAAGCGAAAGTTTGAGCGCTTGGACAAATTAAGATGTAAACTACAATATATACGGAAGCCCATTGGGCCATGATAACTGGGCTGTCAAGCCCATTCTTTTCTGGGTCTCACCTCGGGTCCGTCTAACCCTGAATTCTTTCTGCAAAAACCTCGCCCGACCTGCACTGTGGAGAGGAGTGAAAATGAGGGGTTCAATGGATGGTCATGATAGCAGTAGCGGAGAGGAAGACGAAGACCCCCAGTGGAAATCTGCCATCCAATCAATTGCTGCCACCACCACTTTTGGCTCCACCTGCAATGGTTCCTTAAGCACGTCGACATCCACTGCAACGACAACCGCGAGGACTTGTAGAGAAGATGATGAAGACTACTGGTTTAAGCCAAAGAAGCTCAAGCATTACCAAATAAAGGTCATTGCTCTCCTTTATATATTCATATAATCTTTTTTCTTGCTCTGACTTCTTTAACAAAAATCTTTCTTCTTCGGGGAATGATTTCGGTTTCCTCCATGAATTTCTGCCGACGAGTACTATAGCTTTACTAGCAAAAGTGAATTGAACATGCCTTTTGCAGTTTTTCCTTTAAATTAACAATTATCACTGTCAATGCTTAATCTCTCAATCTCAATTAACCATGCCATGGACTTCGTGGTTTTCTCAGTTTCTTAACTAGCTAAATTTTGCCAGGAACCAATCAAAGACCTTCCACCTAATTAATAATTCACAGGAAAAGGCCAAACCCAAGATCGGGGCTCAAGAAGCTATGGTCTTTTCCAATGGCCATTGGGGTTGAATTTTGGCCTAACCGTATGATAATAGTTGGTTTTTGTCTTCACTGGTTTTCTTTCTCTCAGGGACAGAAGCTTTTGGATGAAATCCTAGAGAAGACATTAGTGTTTGTAAAGCAGGATATTCCTTTGATAGAGGATGAGCCTGAAAAAGAAGAAGGTGGAATTCGATTGTTCAAATATTCTTCCCCCGGTATAGTATTTGATCGCGTAGGTGAGTGTATCTAATTATTCATTCTGCCTTTTTTCTCTCACAATGAACTTTTGGATGCCTTCTTCAGTTACCATTGTGGGATCTTGTAGGTTAGATTACATACGATTCAACACCCTCTCAAAGTGGCAACAAAGCCACAGTGTGGTCATGGTGAAAATCTAACATGCCTGTGGAGGATGGATGATTTAGAATAGTTTTATTTTTAAACAGTCAGGATCTTTTCTATTTAATTTAAAGACTGAAACTGTTGGAGGCCATAAATGTCTCAGAGGCTTCTGATTAGTATTCGTGATCAATTCATCACCCATTGCAGCTAGTATTATTATTATCACCATTATTTAGTTTAATAAGTTGCTGTAAGTGATTGGCAAAGGAACCAAAAAAAGCCGGCAAGCATGCCTTGCTTCTGAAAAAGTACTGGCTTCCATTTCCATGAGCTATATGGATCTTCTCTTTTTTCCTCCATTGGAGGCCATGGGACTTGTAGGCCATAGAAGTGGAGGTAGTTGTTCATTTTCTTTAGGTCCACATGCCTTCATGTGAGCAAGAGAGAAATCCTCCGGCATTATTAGGTGCATGTATGATCCAGTCATTGTATCTCTAGTTAAGTTATCGAACCAATCTATAGAAGTTTTGATCTGTTAAATTAGACTATTCTTGGAGTAAATTTTAAGTGTTATAGAATTTTTATAAAAATATACTCTTCTTTTGACTATCAGATAAATAAAGTCGTCCTAACTAAACCAAAAATGAGTTCATATGGAATTTTTTTTAGAACAACAAATTCTAATTATATCAATTTTAATACAATTTGAAATGTATTTTTTCAACTTCAGGTGAAAACCTGTACAATTCAAAATTTTGTCATCCTAATAACAGTATACAACTTCTCAGAACTGAATTGTGTAGCTATATATGAATTCTATAGTATTTGTAAATTTGGTCCAAAAATAGCCTTAAGGAATTTGAATGATTTGCGGGGGGTTTCCCTCTCTATTTCTCTCATGCCATTTTGAGTTGATGACCGAAGATTATGTTTGTACTACCAGATGAAGTTCAAGGACCCAGAAAAAGACCAAAAATCCTTCCTGGGAGCAGAATTGATGAGAAATCAAAGGAGGTATGCTTTTTTCTGTGTAGATTCTCCGTTATGATTGTTGATGTACTTTTTACTTTTCTTGTGTATATTTCTGTTTTGCCTGAAAATTACATTGGTTTGCAGTTTAGAAAAAAGCTCAAATCAGTTGCTTTAGATGGGGTTGATATACTGGCTGCTGCCAAAGATGCGTGTCAAAAATCATTGGCTAGACAGGAAGCTAAAGAGGGAGCAGCAAAAGCAAAAGCCAAGAAAGAGGAAGAAAGAGTTGCAGAACTGAGAAGAATTAGGGGGGAGAGATGGCTCCCTTCTATTGCCAGAGAAATGCAGGTAACTTCAATTTCTATCTAATCGCTCGTAATGCGAGGTTCTGCTTGCCCAAAGTTATCAATACATGCTTTGCCAAGTACTACTACTCACTATTTATTTAATCTTTCTGCTCGGTTAAATCAAAATCTGAAGAAACGAGCTTAGACTTGAAACCGATGGCCTGATTTTGTCTCCTCAATGGTTGAAATGATATCTCGAAGGGCTTGCTTGTTGCTTAAAACCAGACAAGTCTTGGCAGGAACTTCTGGGTTGACTTGTACCACAACTCATAGCCTGTCTGGTATTGAATTTATCTTAGAAAACATATATAGTGGTTTATTGAGAAGTATAATTTCCCTAATATGGTTAGTGGTAAGTTACATATGTTTGATTCAATATTTTCTTTACCAGTGTCTACTATGCCACATACTCTAAGATAATCATTATGACACGATTATAAACAAACCCTACTAAAGAAAAGAGGGAGAGAAGGCGAAAGCCTTCTGGAGATAGTGATGATGAGAAGTAGATTGTTTTAGATACATGGAGGATTTAGTGGTAAGTTAGATGAGCCGCATCATAATAATTAATCCTAAAATTTATTTAGCTGACAATCATTTTAATTCCTTGCTTATCTTTCTAATCTTCTTTGTTCTTCCTCCTAATTACCCCCTGCCCTACACTTTTCCTGCTTAATCCCCCTACTCCCCTTTCTTCCCTTTATGGAGAATTGTTGAAATATCATTTGTACATAGCAAAAATATTAAAGTTAATTTCTTACTATATGCTTATAAACAATCTTAGATTTTCTATTCTAACTTTATATTCTTATTATCAACCTTAAATATTCTGCTCGAGTTTACTTGTCCCGTAATAATGCGCATTTTGCTTTTTTTTTTTTCGATATTAGTATGAATTACCTATTTTTTTAACACTTATTTGTATTTATTTTTATCGAAAAATGATATTTTTTTTATAAAAGAAAATTAGCACATAAAACTAACTTAAAAAGCTCTATGCTTATATAGTTGGATTTCTTTTTCTGTTTTGGCAGTTAAAAAGTTGGAATTTGGTAAATTATTTTTCACTTTGATAAAGGTAAAAGTGAAAATCTAAAAATAAACTAAAATAAGCCGATGCAGCTGTAATTCTCTGATTGTAATTTATAAATCTCAGTAACTTATTTAGTTGTGTTTAAAACAATGAATTTTAGATGATAAATTATCAAATTATTTTTTGAATTTTGATAATTATCACAATTTAGTTCATAATATTTATTTTTGTTATAATTTGATATATGTTCGCCAAATATTTAAAATAATCAATTTTGTTAAAAAAAATTAATTTTTGAAGCATTTATAATTACGCCATAGCAAAAGCAGAAAAAAAAAACAAAGATTTTACGTGATTTGTTAGTGTGTTTACTTTTACGGATAAAATCGGTAAAAAAAAATTTGACTCTATAATTTGATAGTGTATTATCAATAGGTTAGTAAATTTATTTATAAAAAATTAGTAGAATTTTTTGTAAATAAAATTTTTATAAAATATATATTAAATTTTATTATAATAAATACAAAAAAATTTAAATAAATTATTTTTAAAATATAAATAAATACTATCGCAATTCAAGATACATCAATATGGTTGACTTATTTTTAAAAAAAGAAATTTTAAAAAAATAATTTTAATTAATTAATAAAAATATTCTTCAATTTATTATTATTATTATTATTATTATCAATTTAATTAAAAATTGAAAGCAAACTGAATATATAAAAATAAATAGAAAATGTAAGAAATGAAATTGTAATGAAAAAGAAATTAAAGATAAAATTATAATAACTGTTTTGATAAATAATTTAATAATTAGATTAATTTGAATCAAACTGAAAAGTCAAAATATATATTGAACTTATAACGCATTTATTATGATGAGCAGAAACTGCAGGAATGGAGGGAAGGTGAAACCAGAAAGAACGCAGAAATAACCCCTCTTTTCCCTTTGTCTGCAACCTGCCGAAAGACCGTTAAATCATTTATTAACCAATTCTCTGTCAGACACACGTATAATGATGCATACACACACTGTATGGTCATTACTATTTTCATGAAAAAACCAAAAGAGAGAGGTCTCCATCAACGCCATTAATCCCCTCCACTGTTCGTTTGATCAGCTTCCAACTACAGCGCCACCTTCTTCTCCCTTTAGAACTCACCCTATTCTTTATGATTCTCCGGTTTCCCATTCTCTGAAATTTGATTCATGGCGCTAGTCCTAGCAATGGTTGTCGAAGGTCTGGTCTCCTTCGCTAGCACTCTCTGGAGTCTGCAAGAACGCCGATTCTCCACTACTTTCGAAACCGTCAGCTCCGTCGCGGTCTCCGTCACTACGGCTCTGGTGCTCTGTTTCTTATCCGTTCAAAACCATCGAAGATCTGAAATAGCTCTCGCCTTCATTTAAATTCAATTTCGCAATTGCCGTAGGTTTTTTTTTTTTTTGTTTGTGTTTTTACTTTCGGTACTTCATTCGATTGTCCTGTTTCGCCATCACTTGGTCTCTGTAAATCTCCGTCCGCATCGAATATAGTTCAGTTCTGAGTTTCTATGAAATGAAAAACCAGCACCGTGCATTTGCGCTTACACATGTTGGATGTCACAATTTCTCTTCGAATTATGGATAAGGTAGTTACAATCTCTTCTCTTAAGGAAATATATATATATATATATAAAATTATCTTATTGTATACATAAAAATAGAAAACTATAGATATGAACATGTTATATTATTATTTTTTGGTAAAAAAAAAATATTATACTGTCCGTTAATACAAAATTTCATCACAATGACAATGAATTTTGTTTAAAAAAATAAAATAAAATATTTAATTTAATTTTTATACTATTTTTAAATTTTTTTATTTAATTCAGACCTTTTAAGACACAATATCACCGCTAATGAAAGCGTTAAATGTCTCTTTATAATGAGTTTTTATGTCATATACCACAGAATTCTTTAACAAAAACAGAAGATAGATGACTCAGGATATTGAAACCCTACGGAAATCGACGGTGGTGGTTGTGAAGAAGACAGAGCGGAGGAGACCATTGTGCCTGCGCTTCTGAATGAAGGTGAGAGCTCGATCGAGGTTCTCGGAGATATTCGAGGCGATTTAGCAGCATCGGCGCTCGTAAGGGGCTGATATGTTTTCTTTTTGTTACGACGGCACTGGAGATGGTGACAAAGTCGGTGGTAGGAAGGGTTGCGTGGTGAGGTTAGCTAGCTTGCCCGTCTGGTCAGATTTAGTCAATGAGGCTCCATTACCAAGCCCTCAAAAGTACGAAATTTGAATGTTTTATTTTCTGGGATGACAAAGTTTCTTGATCCACTTATGGAAGTTGGTTGCTTTCTTGTGTTTTTCAATGATTATTTTAACGCTTTCCTCTTGCTTTTGAACCTCCGATAATATATAGTTTCTTGTATGAACTGATTTAATGGATTGATCTGATTATTAGAATTTGGTTCTAGGTAGATTTCGAATTTAGCCAAAATCCAGTTTAGGTTCATCAGGACTTTAGGCAACTAAAACTCCATTTGAGCTCTCCGAGGTTAGACACGGCGGGCAAAAGGAGCCCGTCGCAGAAGCAGCAATGCCGACAGTAGAACCGGTCGTGTCTACGGTGGAGGAGAAAAAGAAAAAGAAGAGGATGTAGGTGGTTTTAGGGTCTTATTTTTTTAAAATTTTAATTTTTTATTGTATTAAAAATTAGAATACCATCTAAACGTGAAATTCGTTCAACTAACTATCAAGACTAAATAAAAAAAAAAAAAATTGAAAGTACATAATTAAAATTAAAAAAAATAAAAATATAAAGGTCAATTTAAATAATTTAAAGTATTAGAAAATAAAATTAATATTTTTATTTTAAAAAAATCGTGACATTGCCTGGTAATATGGAGGGTGCCGCCGGGCTCCACTCCACCAGTCGACTACCTGCACTTTCTTGGAGCTTTAACCTCATAATTTCTGATTTTTTTTGCCTTCAAAAGAAAGAAAGTTTCGTGTGACATGTCATTTAAATCCTGCAATAAAAGGAGGAGTCAGTCACCTGTCACTTCTCACTCAACTACTACTGTATTCGCGGTAGGTAATCTTATCCAAACAGAACTAATTTTTTCCTGTTATAACCTTCAATAACATGTAATTGGACTTGTGTTTTGACACCAGGTAATCAATCTCTTGTGAGTTTGTTTTAGCCCGAATCATCAAAAGAACTTATGGGTTAAAAACATAATATATATATATGTACATACATGGAGATGTATAAAATGTCATGTATGGCCATATAGTGCATGCAGGCAGATAGTAAGTTTGAATTTTAATCAATAATATTCTTGTAATTTTCTTGCTTACAATAGACTCCAATCTTGCTCCTTTTTCTACCAAGTTTACATAATGATTGTACAAAAATGTGATTAGAAGTTATCATACCACAAACTTCATTCCTGCATCCCATCCCTCTTCCACGATAACCAATAAATAGCATATAATTCGCCTAATAATGAATCCTAATTCCATCTCGGGAAACACGAACCTGCATTCTGAGGTATAATGTTAATAAAAGCCCGGAAGCCACTATAGACTACAGCTAACAAATTCAAAACTGAACTGAAACTGAATTTGGCACTGATACATTATAAATTACACATATAATTGAAAGTTTTTGCTTTGAAATCTTGGAGAAGTATAGATCCATAAATACAAGTCTTTTATTTTGGGTACAAGTCGTCGAGGAACTTCTGGACTAACTTTTATTATGAACATGATACCGCCTCCCGGTACAAACTATATACAGGTTATGTAATCAAAGCCAGGATCAAATCCACCATCCATCAGCTGAATTTCGGAAAACTTAAATTATGCGAGAGCAGAGAGCACAAATAATATTACTGAGCAAATAGACTGACTAATCTCAGAGTAGAAAATTATTTATCTAGAACTGGACAAATGCGAGAAATTTCCTTGAAAGGTCCTGCTTTCAGAAGTAAACAAAAAGAGTTACCATTGATAAAGCAACAGCAACTAGGCAACAGAACTGTACTTGAAAGCTAGGCCTGAAGGTATCCATTCTCCTGCAAGTATGATATTACAATTTCAGCCATATCACATGGAGACGTGCAATTGTCTCCTTTGTCTTGTAAGACTATCTGCAAAACATGACAGTTGGAAAATTAATTTTATTGTGTAGCTAGTTATTTATTTGAGGAAGTTGTGAAAAGTAAGGTAAAACCATAACTGATGGAACACAGACTAACTTTCCATAATTAGGATAGTTCCTCTATGCTGAACGTTGGGTTGGACATGTTCAAAGGACGAATGAAAGGTGAAGGTATAAACAAAAACAGAACTTTGCACCTTCTTGAATTGGTTTTATATCACCAGTTACCACAACTGAACTGCTCTTAGTTCATGTCAACTACTTAATTATGAACATAGGCAGATAACTGGGAAGTAATAAATTTACAATGCTATTTAGAGCAACATCTGCTTATTAGTGTTCTTGCCCATCTTTATAGAAGTTCAAGTTTACAAGAAAAACCAGTCTTCTAATAAGAAACAAGAAAAGAAGGAAAAGGCATTATCCACCACCATGAATAAATATACCTCACAATTCAGAGGTGGCTCATACGGATCATCAATCCCAGTAAAACCTGCGAGATTGAGAGTCATATTACCACCAAGTTAAAAGTCCAAACTAATACAAAAATACTAGGTGAACTGAGAAAAACAATCACTGACACGATCAATGGAATAAAAAATGGGGGAAAGGCAAAAACATGGCAATAGTCAATCTACTTCTTCCAAATATATACCTTTAATCTTTCCAGATCGTGCAAGCTTGTACAAACCCTTTGGGTCCCTTGTTTCACAAACATGGAGTGGGACATGCATGAACACCTGTCAAGGGCAAGAGCTAGCAACTTACACCAGTAACAAAAGTCTTATGCTCCATTCAAAAGCTTCATTCATCCATGCAAAACCCATATACCTCAATGAAATCTCCTTCTGGCAATAGTGCACGACAAGCATCACGGTCTCTCCTGTAAGGAGATATCAAACTAGCAATACAAATAATGCCAGCATCTGCAAATAGCTTTGCCACCTCCCCTGAAAAGATTGAAATGACGTGCAACTTGGAATCATCAGTAAAGAAGGGAAAAGAAGTGAAAAGAACAAAACATAGATGACGAACTGAAGCAGTAGATACCAATCCTCCTTATATTTTCGGCTCGATCTTCTGCTTTAAATCCAAGGTCCTGGTTTAAACCATGCCGGATATTGTCGCCATCAAGAATGTAGGTGAATTTTCCTCTTGAGTGCAATGCTCGACTCAGAGCACATGCCAAAGTGCTTTTTCCTAAAATTATGGTCCATGAAGAAAGAGCCATAGATACAAAAATAAACTTCAATATCTTGTGATTTCTTTGGTTCTCTAATATAAAGACACAATTAAAGTCAAGGGGGACACAGCTAGGAATAAGCAACCAAGTTTAAGCAAAACATGAAACGACTCTTATCCAGGATTGAGCTTGATCTGAATATAGCCAATCAAACTTAAACAACCAGAACTGATGAGGTCCCTCATCATTTTAGTTGCAAAAAAGAATGTCTTATGGACAATTACACTGTAGTTTCAGTTTTTAATCCTCCCAACAACTGTATATAGGAGTAAGGTAGCCAAAGGAGAAATGCATAATTCTTTTCTATACCCCATTTACTTGGGGAAAAAATAAGCGCAGAAAAGATGAATCTAGGAGCAGAACAGATAGGATGATGATAAGTATGGGAACAAAAAGAGAAAAACGATCAGTTAGCACAAATATCAATGATTCTGATAAGTATCATTAGGAATCATAGGTTGATCACTGCAAATAGGAAGTTTCTATAGATTTTTTCTGTAAGCAGAAATTTCCAGAGTTAGGGAATATCAGTGAACCAGTTGCACTGAACCTTTATAAATATCAGTGTCCTCCCACGACCAAGAGACAATTAGTTCAATTTTAATGTTAGAAGGTAAACATGAACCCTATACTGATGACCATAAATTATAGCTGTTTATTTTATATGCAGGATGTTAATCATATACCATAAGACTTGTAAGACAAGATCAAACATCCACAAATTCATGTAGAGGTAAAAGAATCAACAAACCTGAACCACTGAGACCGGTAATCCATATGACACAGCCTTTCTGCTGAAGTAACTCTTGTCTGTCAAATTTATCAACTGAACTTTTATGCCACACAATGTTTGTTGACCCAGTGGGAGACATCTGGCGAAGATTTTCACCTAGTTAGATCGCTAAAATTAGAAAACTAACTAGAGCCACATGACAAGAAATCTTAAAATTGATTAATTATAATTGCGCTATTACATTCACATAGAAAAGATTTACAATCTAAAGAACCATTATAGAATTTATACTGCCTCGATTTAGCATATAAGTTAATTTTGCATTGATTGACTTCCAGCAACATGTAATTGTTAAATCATTCAGATAATCTTTTAGGAGTCACTTCAGAGAATAACTTATAGCATTTACAACAAAATTAGAGTTGGAAAAATGTCCAATTTCCTGCATTCAATCGTACATGCTCCAAAATGAAAAATGAACAATCTGTGACAACTTCTGCTCATCTCAAACTTCTCTCTGTGAACGACACAAAAGAGTGAATATGCAAGAACAAGAAACCAGTTCGTGCGAGATTACCAAGTAGGACTAACATCTATAGCAATTGATTCCTGCACTCAAAAGCCTATACTACCACAAATTATGATGTGCACTCTCCCTCTTGGGAAGATCTTAGACTACACGCCCTTACTCAGTGCAATGGAAGTCGCAAGTCAGTTCTGAATGACATAGTATTCTAATTCAAGCACCAATACAGTCCGCCACACATTTTAACCTCGAAACACCATAGTTTCATTTTTGCCAGTGAAGGACATAGTCAATTCTTAGAGCCAGAACCAATCTCAGTAATCCCATAACTTGGTTTGGCATTTAGCAAAGAAGGCAAGCACTTCGTAACTCATCTCTAAACCGTTTTCACTGGCAGCAACTCAGCAAATATTCCCAAGAAGAAATGTTTCAGAAGTTTTCCCTTCTAAAACGGAGACGACCTCTTTTTCAGAACAAATCACATAGTTTTTACTCGCAGATGATCAGACAAGAAGAAACTACAGAACGAAAAAGTTACCAGAAATGCCGGCACAACCAGTAGAGAACGAAGTGATCGATTCTTCCGTAGCCTTGAGCGGCTGCAAGGAGCTCAATCCGCCATCATTAACCCCAAGCAGTCCCAACAGCTTCCCTCCCTTATCCAAATTAAATGCATTAGACACCGGCAGTCTCACACAAGCATTCTTCGGCAGAGGCAACATCCCAGATTCAAAGTCCGGCAACGAACAGGAAATAAAAAATCGCGCTCCTCTGACGCCCGCCACCTCCATGGCCACGATCGACAGTAAACATCAAACACCAAAGAGAAGAAGAAGATGATGCTAAAATCTCAATGGAGACTTCGTTTAAATTAAAAGAGAGCGTCGGGAGGTCTTCACGGAGGAGGCAGCGGTTTTAACGGTCTCTGTTGAATATAGTACAGAACAAAAACAAAATATTTATCGTCTCGTATACTCGTTATATGCGTGTGTGTACATACAGCTAGATTGAGTGAGAAGAAAGTGAGATGAACCTCTGATTTGCAGGGTTTTGATTTTGATTTCAGTTTTTGGAGAAAAGCTGGTTTGATTTTGTTATTGACCAGAGCGATGGCAGACGATGACAACTCGATACTGGAGATCCCGATCAGTGATCCACTCACTGATCCCAATCATTTATATTTTATTAAGAATATATGAGAATTAAAACCAACGAATTCCATTGCCAAATGAAAGTGAGAGTTCGCGAGGGGGGAAAGGAATCAACGGTTTGCAATTTTCACGCGCTTCCGGGAGAGCGTCGGTTATTTCTATAAATAAAATAAAACTTTATTAATTTAGTAACTTATTTATTATCTTAAGACACATTTTTTATAAAATAAAATTAAAAAGTTATCATTTTTTTTCTATATATTTTCTTTCTAAATATTAATTATAAAAATTAAACATAGATTACCAAATTACAAACTGATTTTTTTATTAAGTAAATTATGATTCGTTCATATATAAAAATAACTGCAAAAAAAATAATAAAAACATTATACTATTAGACCAAACAACTGAGTATTGTACCATAAACATCACTAACTTATATTTAATTTAAATAATATTCTTAAAGTTAAGTATTAGCAAAAAAGGAGGGTGATTAGGACTCTATGAATTAATATTAGCTTTAGAAAAGTTGAGTTTACATGGCATGCACCTACTTAATGCATAAAAATGTTATAATAAAGTAAATATAATTAAAGATAAATGTGTGAAAATATTATTTTATACTTTATACATTTAATACCAATAGGACACAAGAAAAACTGACATCCAAACATAGACTTAATACGTGCTTCTTGTCAAATCAGGTTCGTGGACATCCATGAAAATCCAAATTAGGTTTAATAAATAAATTAGAGAGGATGGAATACAAAAGTTTAGGTAGGCAAAATGGAGTACAGATAAGTAACAACTTCAAAATATAATTTTTCTGCTTGGCTTAATCAAGTACACGTGTATATTATTCTTTTTTATATCTAAATGAATTTGTAAAGGAGGCGAGAATATTTAATTAATTGAATAATTTTTCTTTTTTTTTTTCTAAAAAGAAAAATTACAGCTTTGAGTTCGTCTCAGATGTGTATATATAGTCAGAGAGATGAGCAATGGACATTGTTTTATTATAATTAATAAATTATTTCCATCATGTTTAATGTTTATAGATGTATGTGCAACCATATTGAAGACGGTGTAAATTATAACGACCCCGGAAATATCCGAAAGAAATAAATTATAATTTATGTGCGGAAGCAAAATAAATATTCAAGTTTTACATTCTCTACACGATAACTTAAAGAACCAAACGGGACTGCAGAATTCAGTATTTAAAAAAAATAATACAAAAAATAAGGAAATAAACGGAAAATAAAGAAAACTAGCATCTACTCGCAATTTTCTTGCGGTTTGGATTTTGGAACTTGGTTCTCTTGATCTAAAATTGTTAAATAAGAAATGAGCCACACTAGTCCAGTAAGTACATCACACTATATCACCGACACATAAATAAATATTAGTAAAAAATCAAAAACATTAATATGAGTACTAAATTTAACAAATTCATTTATCAATCATAAAAATCATTTACCGTTCACTTACCGTAGTAGATTCATAAAAATAATTTATACAGAAAATAATATTATACATATTATAATTTCATGTATAATCAGCAATCATAGCACATATTATAAATCTATATCCATCATCAATAAATCAAGCAATAACTGTTACTTTTTCTACCAATCTGCTGGTATCAATGGGGGTTCATATGGATGTTCTCACTACACGTGAACTCTTTCATTTAACATTCTCAATTACGGGTCGTCCTCATACCCCGTTCGGTATGAGCGTCAATTTATTAAACCTTAATACTCTGTCATGTATAAGAGTGAAACAGGTCGTTTTTCATACCCAGTTCGATATGAGCACTAAATTATCAAGTCTCTATACCCCGTCAGCTATGAGACAACATTTACGGTAGGGTTCTTTATGTATCCGGTCCATCCACCATCTCTCAAGATATCCAATAAGACTGTCGTTTCATCTATTCATTTCGTCACACAATTTTTACCGTTTAACATTCATTTTTTTCCGATTTAGCAGTAAACACATAACATGAATCATATATGCATTTAAAGCCATAAAATCAATTAATAACGTACTATCATATATTTAAATTGTAAAACAATCAACAAAGCAACAGTAAAGAATTTTTGGTTCTGCCTCCATTAGCAATCCCTAATTAATTATGTACATTTTTTAAATTCACACAAATATTGTATTATTATTTATTTAAACTTCAATTCTATGATAGAGAATAAGGTGAGGGGATCCTTACTCGATTTGATATCCGAAAAGTTAAGCTGTTCGATTACGCTTACGGGCGATTCCCGGGTTCTCTGAATTTTTCTTTAGAAATTAAAACGCGCTAATAGTACCTACAAATATCCTAAACAAACATAAAATCAATCACATGCCCCACTTGGCCAATTTTAGAATTCCGGCACGGCGACGGTTCGCCTCAGGTCGGCTATTTTCGACCGTTTTCGGTCGAATTCAGTTGATTCTGCATCGATCCCTACGAGAAAATTTATTAAAGGGTATCGGTTGGCCAAAAAAATATAAAAAATCAAAATTCACCGGCGGTAGGGCTCTCTGGTGAGGCGGCTCCTCTGGCTCACGTTGTGGTTAGGTGTTTTGCTCCAGTCAACTTGTAGAGAATGACACGGTGATCAAAATGGTGGAACAATTACACAGAATGGAAATCAGGAAGAGCCTCATCGAAGGTGTTTTGTAAAATTCCTAGCGGCAGCGCTGTCGGGTTTTGCCTGCATTTTTCGGCCAATTGGCCAGTTCTTTTACTTTGATTTGGCCATAGATGTATTTAGAATTGAATTCCAAGCAAAAGAGAAAATTTTTACCTTTTTTAGTGGTCGGAAATGGCTCCGGTACGGCGGCAGGTGGCAGCAGTCTCCTTCTCGGTGGCCGGATCTTCTTCTCCAACGAGGGGGTCTGGCGGCTAGGGTTAGAGTTTGGTGTGGATGAGAGTTATTTATATCCATCCGCTTTTGATCTGGACCGTCCATCGCGTTTTATCTGAACCGTTCAATCACAATTAAATAGAGAGTGAATTTAGACCGTTCATCACGATCCAATTTGGATCATCCATCGTGATTTAATCTGGACCGTCCGATCGTGTTTGGGGAGAGAACGCATCTAAGCCATTCGTGCGTGCGGGAACGGATCTGAGTCGTTCGATCGCGGGCACGCAGATTGTCCACATGGCCCCCCGCGTGGCACCACGTCAGCGTCCTCTACCACGTGGCGCATCTTGGTTCGTCGGAGCTGCTGACCGGGCGTCCCACGTGGCATAACTTTCCTAAATTGCAGTTTTACTTATGGTTTCTGATTTTTCTTTCAAAAATATCTCTAGAATCTAAATTTTCACTCTTTTTCTCCAAAGTTATTTTTAATTTCATCATTCTTCAATTTTTACTTCATGCTTACTCTAAATTAAATAAGAAAAATTAAAAAATTATATTTATTAATTTTAAATTACATTAAAATCCTATTTTGGGGTGTTACATATATTACTTTAAAATCTAATTAGACGGAATTAGAATTCAAAAAAAATATATAAAATATAGATTGAAGATTAGATCCTAATGTTTGATTAGGTCTAATAAAGTTTGAATTTAGAATAATACAATTTTTTTTTTAAAAAAAAAGTACGCTTAAAAAGAAAATAATAATACAATTAGTGTTTATCTGCAAATTAAGAGGAGATGCTAGAGCGAGATTCAAATTGCACAATTGAAGTCGAGTAGAGGGATTAGATTCTTCAACTTGGAGGGTTGAGAGAGTTAATGAGATCTACAACTCAAGCGAGTGAGCGGCTAATTGGAGTATGAAAGTGGTTCGATGGAAGTTGAAGGAAGAGGAGTCGATACCCGAAAGAGGACAAAAGATTTAGTTGAGAGACGAGAGGGCATATGAGACTTAAGAGAAGGGAAGTTAAAGTCAAGGATTATCATGTATGTAAAATAAAATTTTGGATAGGATTCAATAGGTGTAATCTAATTCCGAATTAGTAAGCATCATGGGTTGAATGCTCATTTTTTGACAAGGACCATAAACTTTAAGGAAAAAAGAAAATAATAAATTACACACGTCAATTATGATTTGATTTTTATTAAAAATAAATTATTTATTCAATAAAAATAATAAATATTAAATTTATTAATTATACAATAAAAAATGTAATTGTTTTAAATTAAATAATGACACATTAGATCGAATTAATGAAGTCAATTGTAATAATAACACTATTTTAATTGGGTAAAATGTAATACAAAAACATAATAAATACAAGAGTCAATCAAAACTAATTTAATTGGCATTTTCCACTTTAAAAAAAAAAATTAATCTTAAAAAAAAATAGTCAATAATCATCGTAGAGGTCGGCTCTTCAAGTATGCAGGTATATCATGTTTAAGCCCAATAAAATCCTCAAGTTCATAATCGAACTCAACACCGTCTGCAATTCTCACCTTATCATCAACCTTATAACAGTCGGCAATCTCCTCCTTTTTCTGCTCAGTGCCGCTGTGTTTGTATTGCTTTGATACCCCAAACGCATACTTCAACCCTCTAAACAACATCTTCCCAATATTCATCTTCCCTCTTGGGCTCTCTCTGCAGCTTGACCTCTCTGTTAATGGCGACATTATTGTGGCTGATCTCTCGGCTCTGTGCTCTCGGCCAAACGTCACACTTAATAAAGAACTCGACCCTCGCTCTCCTTTCTCTACCTTGTTCCTCGCAGCGTAGTGGAAGCTCGCTGACCGACCCGAATCCAACACACTTCTAGATTGACCCACAACGCAACTAGCGTTGTGATTACTCCTTTCGAGCTCTGAAGATTCACGCAAGAGTTTTCTCATGGTATCCAGCTCCTTCTCCAGGTTTGCTATACGGGAGCTTGTGGCCTCCATTACAGCCTTGAGCTGCGCAGCTTGGCGCAGTGCGGAGTCGCGTTGGAGGATAGCGCCGAGGGTTAAGGGGTCTCTGCTGCTGGTGCGGTGATGTTGTCCTTCGGTCAGTGAGAGGTGTTGTCTATGGTTGCTGGCGGCGGAGCAGATGGAGAGGCGGGTGTTGAGTTGCTCGGCTAACATGGCTCTGACTATGAACCTGACCGGCATTCGAGGGTTTTGGACGGCGTGGACTAAGGAATCCGGCGAGAGCTTGACGCAATCTATGGAGTTGCATATCTTCGTCCTCTGTTCTTCACTTATCTTCTTCCCATTTTGTTCCTGTCAATTAAGAAAATGATACAATTCTGCACGACAGATTTTGTTTGATTTCTTTCAACCAATGCTCTACGGACACGTGGCTGATGAGTAATGAAATTCCTAAAATAGGTCAATGGTCAGAGTTCGAGTGGATTACCTTCATGTAAATGTCAACGATCCGATACAGCAAATCATGGCACGAAAACCTGCAATTCATGGACTCGGCTACGATTCTGAAATCCTCGGGTCGCAACGTCATAACGTCGTCAACAAAACTGTCAATGCCGTCACCGTATTCCGTCAGGCTTAACGCCTCGATGCACCTGCCAACCAAAGACGCCGTCGTTTCGGCCTCGGGGAGCAAAACAAGGCACGAACGGAGAACCACCAACGCGAAGTCTTGGTTAACGGTGACCAAACCATTGAAGTAGTCTTCAGTCACCTGCTTCAGATTCTCCTCGCCGTCACCTTTGGTCTCGGTCATCTGGAGCAACTCCGCCGCTACCCTGAGAGCGGCGAGGTTGAACGGCGTAATGGTAATGTCCGTCCCGTAGCAAAAGTCAGCGACGAGGGAGAACGCGGCGGCCGTTATGTTTAACGGCGGTGAGAGGGTTAACTCGGAGAGTGCTGATAACTGCCGTTTCAAATAAATGCTCCGTTTTGACAGAAGATCCTGGTGAAAAAAAATAAATAAATAAATGAAATTTTTATAACGTTAAAGAAAAGCCATGCAGAATTATGTTACTGATAAGATGTTTATAGTAATTTAATTTGTATATTTTAAAAATATTTTATTTAACATTATGTATTTTTTACTATAAGATTTCAGAGCCACTTTTTTATTAATTTTTAATAATATTTAAATTAACTCTTAGTTTACAACTATGTTTGAAATAATTTAAAAAAATTTTAATTGCATTAATTTCCTGTCACCATAATCACATTTAACATGAGAATGTTTAATATGGGGATCGAAAGGATTGTACGAAGAAGGAATTTTTAATAGGCATTTATCATGCACATTAAAAGCTGACCGAAACGTTTCTTTTAATTATGAGCAATTAAGACTTTACAATTAACAAATATATACAAAGATCTCGCCAATCTCATTCCTTAATTCGTGCCCCAAACAGATCTTGAACACGAACTATGTTTTATATAGGATTTTATTATGTAACTAATGGAAAATTATGTCTAATAACATAAACTTGATGACCCAAAATTCAGGAAATTGAACAGAACTAAAATTTGTATATGACGAAATTCCCTTCTTATACCATATGGTCTATTATAATGGAGTTATATCTGTATATGTGTATATACACACACACACACACATATTTACACAAAAACATCCTACGCCGTTGAACTTTTGATGAGTTATAGACTGGTAAATTACCTTGTGGAGACGAAAACTTGTTTCTTGAACATGTATTAACACATCTGGTTCATGCCCGGTCGCTAATGACCTGATTAACCACAAATTAATGATAATAAAACATTATCAAGGAATTTATATATAATAGTTATGGGAGTAAGAATTTTATTAAGTTTTAAATTTTTTAATCTTTTTCAAGAATAAATGTGATATAAAACTAAGTTTCAGAAGTTAATTATTGAGACTGGAGAATTCATGTTTCTTGCAAATCTACTGTAGCAACTGGTTGTTCACCAAGGTCTTTAAGTAATTCCATCCAAGAACCCATGTAAACCCAATGCCAAGATTTCATGTTTTTAAAGTGCAAAATTCAAGCTTCATACATATTTGTATATATACATGGAGAGAGAGAGAGACATACCATTCTTCAACTCTGCAATGGAGATCAGGAGTATGATCAGGAGAGGAGCAGAGACTCCGGGAGAGAGGAGAAGGAGAGGAAGATGAGTACTCATCCTCTTCATAGATAGTATCCACCACACCCAAGTTCCTCCAAGAACCCTTCATTGATTTTCTCTTTAAAAAAATCTTTTCCTCTGTAAAATCTGTTTGGGAGATCAGAATTTGATTTTTTCTAGGGAGTTGTAGTAGTAAATTGAGGGAGGAGGGTTTTTTTTTTTTTTTTTTTCTTTTGAAAGGGGTGAGAAATTCTCTGATGGGGTTATAAATTGGTGATGGCATTAATGGTGACATGTGATGCCTCTTAAATGCTATATCCCTTTAACCTTCTGCTCAATTCAATCCCTTTAACCTTCCTTCTCCATCAAAACTGTATTTTGATACAGATTTAGGAAATCTGATTTGGACTTTTATGGGTACTGTCTACCATAATCATCAACTAAATTTAATCTATTATATATATATATTTGATTTGATTTTATATTCATGTTCATGTTCAATTAGTTTTTATGTATTGTGACAATTTTTTTTTAATTTAATTCAATATAAAATCAGATTGGATATATTTCCATTTGAATACCAGAATAAGCTGTGAAAATCCAGTTCAATTAACAAAGCCCAAAACTTATTGGAAAAAAAAATGCATTTAACAGAAATTAGGCCTTTCAGGGTGTGACGGAAAAAAGCCCACAGCCACCGAACAAAACCCTAATTTCTCAATCAAACGACACCGTTCGGTCTGATCACCCTCTATACATTATTCAATCAACTTTAACCCTAGAATCCACTGTCACACGCAGAGAGGGAGAGGGAGAGAAGAAAGGCAGCGGCGGACAGCAAGAATGAAGTACAACCCTCGCGTAAGCTCTTCCCGCCGGAAGAACAGGAAGGCCCATTTCACGGCCCCTTCGAGCGTGCGCCGTGTTCTGATGAGCGCGCCTCTCTCTGGTGACCTCCGACAGAAGTACAACGTCCGGTCGATGCC
>NW_019014686.1:117610-135029 GCF_000150535.2 Carica papaya
GATGGACTTTATTTTTGTGCATTACCAAGATTCTTTCTGACAACTCATCTCTAAATTTCTGCAGGTGTATCTCCAAGTGACTATAAAGTACCAGAGGAAGTCAAAGCTGCTGGATTTGATATATGTGCGGATGAGCTAGGATCCATAGTTGAAGGCCATGATGTAAAGAAACTAAAGTTTCATGATGGAGTGTCCGGAATTGCAAAAAAGCTTTCCGCGTCAACGACAAGCGGGCTTACAACAGAAGGGGATCTATTCCATCGCAGGCAAGAGGTTTTTGGAATCAACAAGTTTGCTGAGACTGAATCTAGAAGCTTTTGGGTGTTTGTTTGGGAAGCTCTTCATGACATGACTCTTATGATCCTTGGTGTGTGTGCTTTTGTATCTCTCATCGTTGGCCTAGCAATGGAAGGATGGCCAAAGGGAGCTCATGATGGTCTTGGTATTGTTGCAAGTATCCTCTTGGTTGTGTTTGTGACTGCAACAAGTGATTACCGCCAATCCTTACAGTTCAAGGATTTGGACAAGGAGAAAAAGAAGATTACTATTCAGGTCACAAGAAATGGATTCAGGCAGAAAATGTCCATATATGATTTGCTTCCTGGTGACATTGTTCATCTTGCAATTGGAGATCAAGTTCCTGCAGATGGGCTTTTTGTTTCAGGGTTTTCTGTGGTTATTGATGAATCAAGTTTGACGGGTGAGAGTGAACCGGTAATGGTGAATGCTGAAAATCCTTTTCTGCTTTCTGGAACCAAGGTTCAAGATGGGTCATGCAAGATGATGGTCACCACTGTTGGGATGAGGACTCAGTGGGGGAAATTGATGGCAACTCTTAGTGAAGGGGGTGATGATGAAACTCCGTTGCAGGTGAAATTGAACGGAGTTGCAACCATTATTGGGAAGATAGGCCTTTTCTTTGCTGTTGTGACTTTTGCCGTTTTGGTGCAAGGATTATTTACCCGGAAACTGCAAGAGGGGACTCATTGGAGCTGGGCTGGGGATGAGGCACTACAGTTGTTGGAGTATTTTGCTATTGCAGTTACAATTGTTGTTGTTGCAGTTCCAGAAGGTCTTCCATTGGCTGTCACTCTTAGTCTTGCCTTTGCCATGAAGAAGATGATGAATGACAAAGCTCTTGTCCGGCACCTTGCAGCTTGTGAGACTATGGGATCAGCAACTAGTATTTGCAGTGACAAAACTGGGACTTTAACAACCAATCACATGACGGTGGTAAAATCCTGCATTTGCATGGATATCAAGGAAGTAGAAAATAAAGGTCCAAACTTGAGTTTTGAAATCTCAGATTCTGCTCGAAAAATTCTGCTGCAATCAATATTCAATAACACTGGGGGTGAAGTTGTGGTTAACAAAGACGAGAAACTTGAGATTCTGGGAACACCCACAGAGACTGCTATACTAGAGTTTGGACTGTCTCTTGGTGGAGATTTCTTGGCTGAGAGACAAGCATACAAAATTATTAAAGTTGAGCCTTTCAACTCTACAAAGAAAAGGATGGGGGTGGTACTGGAGCTCCCGGAAGGAGGTCTACGAGCCCACTGCAAAGGTGCTTCGGAAATAGTTTTGGCTGCTTGTGATAAGGTGCTTATTTCAAATGGTGAGGTTGTTCCCCTTGATGAAGTATCCTTGAACCATCTAAATGTTACCATCAATCAGTTTGCAAGTGAGGCTCTTCGAACTCTTTGTCTTGCATATATGGACCTGAAGAATGGATTCTCTCCAGAAGATCCTATTCCTCTTTCAGGGTATACATGTATAGGAATTGTGGGTATAAAAGACCCTGTTCGTCCTGGTGTCAAAGAATCTGTAGCAGTCTGCCGTGCAGCTGGTATCACCGTGCGGATGGTTACAGGAGATAACATAAATACTGCAAAAGCTATAGCTAGGGAATGCGGGATTCTCACTGATGATGGTATTGCTATTGAAGGTCCAGATTTCCGAGAGAAGACTCAAGAGCAATTGCTTGAATTAATTCCTAAGATTCAGGTGCTTTTAAATTTCTATTTACTGCAGCATTATTTTATCATTTTTAGTATCATATTCATCTTCCTTCTGTCTGAACATTTTTTATTCTATCTGTAGGTGATGGCTCGATCTGCCCCAATGGATAAGCATACTCTCGTAAAGCACTTGCGAACAACCTTTGATGAAGTTGTTGCAGTGACTGGTGATGGAACTAATGATGCTCCTGCACTTCATGAAGCAGATATTGGACTTGCAATGGGCATTGCTGGAACTGAGGTGAGTCTGCTTTTATGCTTTTGAGGTGCATCATTCCTTATATGGTCGTGAGCTCATTATATTGTATGATTGTAAACTTGAAGTGTCATTAAGTGAAAAACCTGTTGACTACTCAGTTGGGATTTTCTTTTCCAAACATTTACTTCTCTATCTTGCATGTCAACCCTTGTAAGATCATATCAAAAGACTTCGGTGTTTTGCCTATGTCCTTACTGTCAACACGATTTATTCTTGTGATGTACAAAAAGAAATTCTAAGATAAAATTATGTTCAGATACATCAGAATGAGAATTTTTTTTAATAAAAACCTTGGCTACGGAAACAGAACTTGTTGGATTAGTTGGGGTTGTCTGCAGGGATACAGAGAGCAGTTTCTGTAAGTTCATAGTGAGATCGAGGAGTTTAAATGTGCTAGAATAATGTTTGATCGACTGATCATATCCAATGAAAGAATATGAGTTGGAAGTCATTGCGAATGCTTTATCAACTAATTTCTTTTTGAAAACATCAGGTGGCTAAGGAGAGTGCTGATGTTATCATTCTGGATGACAATTTCACCACAATTGCAACTGTGGCCAAGTGGGGACGTTCCGTTTACATAAACATTCAAAAGTTTGTACAGTTCCAGCTAACAGTAAATGTGGTTGCATTGATTGTTAACTTCTCTTCAGCCTGTCTCACAGGTAAGACTAATATTTTGCTAATGGTTCGTTTACTTATCTAATGTTTGACCATTTTTGCTAATGCATTTGCAACCATCATTCAAGGAAGTGCTCCTCTCACAGCTGTTCAGTTATTGTGGGTCAATATGATTATGGATACTCTGGGAGCACTTGCGTTAGCAACAGAACCTCCAAATGATGAACTGATGAAGCGCTCTCCTGTTGGAAGGAGAGGAAATTTTATCAGCAATGCCATGTGGAGGAATATCTTAGGACAATCTCTTTATCAGTTTATCATCATATGGTGTCTTCAGGCAAAAGGAAAGGCATACTTTGGTCTTGATGGACCCGATTCTGATCTGATCTTGAACACACTTATCTTCAACTCCTTCGTTTTCTGTCAGGTAACTTCTTCTCAGATCTTTCAGAGAATGTTTCAAGTACCATGCAATATATGTTTAAATGCTGAAGAGAACTATCCTTTTAGATGCACGCATATGATTGTATGCATGCGATACATATCTATGGCGCAGCATGACACTTTTGCTTTGAACTAGACTGATGTGGTTGACTGTGCTCTGCAGATCTTCAATGAAATAAGCTCACGTGAGATGGAGGAAATCAATGTCTTTAGAGGAATCTTAGATAACTATGTGTTTGTGGGTGTTCTCGGCTGCACAGTGTTGTTCCAGATCATAATCATTGAGTTCCTGGGCACATTTGCAAACACATCACCTCTTACTTCCTCACAGTGGTTCGCGAGTGTCTTCGTTGGCTTCTTGGGCATGCCAATTTCTGCTATTTTGAAGATGTTTCCGGCATAGAAAAGAGCCAGGAGGACTATCTTTCTGAAGTACCCTTAAGATGATGCCTAAGCTCAGGTACAGAAGCTTCTGAGACACCTCCTTAAAATGGTAGATTTGTGAAGTGAAGAAACACTAACAGTCAGGGTAGAATTATCATGAAAAAGAAGCATCAACAACTTGGGATCTTTTTACTGTCTTTCACATACACTTTCTTCTGCGTTGTCTAATTAATGCTAAAAAAATTTCAAGCATTATTCTGGATTGGTAACTGTAGGATGAGAACAAGGTTCCTTAAATTTTGTAAGTTTTGTTCCACATATATATGGAAATCTCTCTTTTTTTTCTTCTCAGTTCTGTTCTATAATTATGTTGATGTCTCTAGATCCTGACAATTAGAGATTAAAAAAATGTTATATAACAAATGGTGTCTAAATATCCTTAAAAAAAAAAAAACCCACGAATTCCAACTCATGTACAATAGTAGGTACATCTGCTGTCAAAAAGAAATTTATTTACATTTCCATATATATACATATATATATATATGTAAGAAAAACAAAAGTTGTTAATCTTTTCCATATTTTCCTTCCCCAAGCTCAACAATATAATTGAACTTCTAAACTAAAGTTTCAATACCATCTATTCGTCCATCATGGTAAATCTCTCAGTTTCATATACATGATACATCCAAACAGGTTCCAGCAATTCTCTTGCAAAACACAATTTCTTCCTTTCATCGTCATCTTCGTTTCGTTCAGCAATTTCTTGTTCTATACGAGGATATATGTCTGGAAGACACACCAGCATCTTATCAAGCCCGTTCCACTGCTTGTCTTCTTGTCCAACCAGCTGCACACAGAGGAACTGTAGCAGACCCAGCACTAACCCAAAATCCTTCCTTTCTAGACCAACATCCGAGCAAATCAAAAGAAGTGACCCTACTGCATCCAGTATGTGAGGATTTCCTTTTAGCAATGAAACCATCACTCCCATAAGTTTTCTAAACTCTGGAAGTTTCTCAGGTTCCAAAATTTTGTCATCCTCTTCCAGGATAACTTCACTCATTTTATGAAGCTCGAACTTTGCCAGACGTAAAGGCCATAACGGAAAGTGGAACTTTATGTGATCAGTTGCATATAGGGACATCTCTTCCACTTCAGTCTGCCTGAACATACTAAGAGATCCTAATGCGAGAATCAGATCAGGAAGCCATGAGTTAGCTACAGCAACAAGGTGCGATGCATAAGTAGCGCCCAAAGATAGTTCAATTGATGTGATCAGATCAAGCAGGTCATTTGCAACGTCAAAAACTTCAACTGGAGGTGATGAAGTTTCACTGGTATCTGTAAGTACTACGTTAAGGAACTTTGCTGCATAACTGAACGAGCTCTTGAGGCACGTAGCAATGTCCTTCAAATCCTCCTCCTTAAACCGCAATTTATCACCAGGTTGTCTCCCTAAAGTGGAGATGTGATAATGCAAATAGGCAGATGTGAACTTTAAGCATTTTTGACGAAGGTGAGAAACAAAACCCACTATGGTGGAGTCAACTATGAACTTGAGAATTGCTGTTAGTATCTTCACCGTCCTAACAATCTTTCTTTGTTCACTGTAGTCGCACCCTGCATGAGAGGAAAAAAAGTTAGCAACTAGTATTCAATTATGATAATGACCCAGACATGTTCTGCAGGAAAATATGGGACCATGTCAAACCCGATAAATTATGGGAACTTATCATTCAGAAAAAAGTTACATGTAAGTCATTAAGAACAAAATTACTTTTGTAGTCTCTGATATTACAATTAACATTAGCTGAATTTGAAATAAATCAGGTGTTAGACCACCAAGTGGATAACACAGTTCAATTGTGAAAGTCCCTTCATAGCTTCACATCTTATATATCAACTAAACTTTTTTGACTAGCTTTTTGAAGACTAAATTTTGTTATATTTTAATTACAGCAGTGTTCCAAATGTATACAATAAGGTTCAGGTTCAGCAATTGATACTTCAGATCATACACATTCAAATGCCTATGCCAATGTTAAATGTCAATAGATGACAAAGCCTTCCAGTGATCCTGAAACCAAATCCAGCAACACAGTTCCCCTAAATCTAATTATTCAAAATAACCATTTAACTATGCACTATGCACGACATAGACTTCTTTCACGCAAATAACAGAGTACAATGGCAAGAACAGGGAAGAAAGCTAAATTAAGCAAAGGGAGAACAAGAGTATACAGGATATACCAACTTACTTCTGCAAACTATTAATCTGAATGCAATTTACTACCTATGAGGTAGTGGCCTCTTAACAAAGACTTACCGTCATTTCCTGAGTGCAGAGCATCTCTTAGGGGCTCCTGATGCTTTTTTCTGTGACGATTAGATATCTTAATGTTATCCTGATTAGATCTTGGACATGATTCACCACAAATTCCTGAGTAGTCAGCTGCAAACAGCTTCTCGGTACAACCAAGCAAGTGATCCATTGCCTGCTCCACGAGTGTCTGCAAAATTTTGTTTTAAAACAGGGAAAATGTTGACTGTCCAATTACTAATCTTTCCTAAATAACACATTGAAAAGGAGAAGATTCAGAAGTAAATAGTGACACATGGGAAACTAAACTTTTAGAGGAGTGCTGCAATGGCCCTTAAGAAAATTCAAATAGATCAAATTTGATTACTTATATGGTTTGGAACTTGGAAGATCCTCAGTAAGCTGGTTAACCAGAATTGGATTGAGAGCACCATTGATATTAAAAGGAACTATAAATTTCTAGAGATTGAAGGGATGGGCAGGGGCAAAGGTGAGACAGAGGGAAGATAATCTTATAGAATTCATATTCCCACCAAGGCTGTGATACAAAAACTGCTAATAGAACGAAGTAATTAAGATCCAACAAACTTGATCAACCTCTGGGAAAGATTGACATTAGATCAATGTGAGTTCCTACAAGAACGTTAAGAAAGTACTCCATATAATTAGAATTAGGTCCAGAGACAAGATCTTTTTTCCAGATTGATTTAACTTCAAGAGCTCAAACAAATAATATAACGCTCCACCAATCGTTTCAGCGTAGTAATTAAGATCAGCATATCATTTCAACAAACTGCAGTATTTAAAATGAAACTCAAAGAGTATTTCAAATGTGTATAAGACTAAGATAGATGCAACAGTAACTAAGCCTTAAGTAAAAATACTGTAAAGAAAAGGAATTTATTAAAATAGCTGAAGAACAGCACTCGCCTCTGAAAGTGGCCTTGATGAATAATTTCTATCATTCTTCTCACCACCAGAGTCATTTGTGCTGCTTAGATTCTGAAGAGTCATATGCAAGGCAAGGGCCGTGTATGCTAATACAGGATATGCATCCATATATTCATATTGCATGGACTGCACAATACTGGCCTCTGAAACAGCCTTTAGAGCAAGGAAAAGTTCTAGAGTTTGAGGACCTAATGTGGCCTTCCGAGTATCCTCAGATATAAGCAAATCTTTTATTTGCCAAGCTATTCCCACAACAGTTGCATAATCTTCTTCAAAAGTGGATGCTGCTTTCTTGCTAAAGTGTTTCCATTTAGCAGAAAAATTACTAGACAATTTGCAGTTCTTTCTTTTTGCAGAAGAAATTCTTTGCTTGTTTATTTCTGTGCCAAACTTAATATGACAACGATAGGCAGCTTTCTGCAAAAGCCTTAATAAAGTTCCAAGCATGTCATCAAAGGCATTACAAGATAGCAATAACTTATGGGCGGACCTCACTTCAACTTGCCTTTCGTCATTTTCTAGCAAGCCACTACAATTGGCTACCAGGGCCATGCAATTTTCAAGAATCCCAGTAGCATTATCTAGAGAAGTGGTGCCAATGATATCAAGTACAGATGAGCGAGCACGTGAAGTAGATGCAGCAGCAAACAAGGACTTAATATTTTCACCAGTAAACAACTCTTTAAGGGTATTCCCACAACTAGACTCACTTGCTAGAGCTTTGCAAAGGCCAGCAATAGCAATTATAAAACCCTCAATTTGGTCCACCTCCAGCTTATCATTCAACAAAACTAAATCTACAAATACTCTGACAAGTTCTACAAGAGATTTATGAGATGCCCCTTCCAATAGAGCAAACTCACAAAACCTTGCACCAGCCATCGGATTCCTCTTTAGAAGTGTAACACACCGATTGCATGCCTCTTCAGTAGTCACCCTCGAGGGAAAGTATGATGGCATGAGCAATCTAGTAATTTTCTGAGCAACCTGAGGCTGGTCATTTGCAAGTGTAGATAATAAAACATCATACCCCACAACCTGCAGCAGAAAACAAAGAACAATTTAACATTTCACGGTATATGAAAGGATGACAATTAGCTATTACTAATGCACACTAAAACTTTTGAAATTTTATTTACCTTGTTAAATTGGAAATTTCTTATATCCCTAAGAACGAGGAGAAGATCTGCGAGAGCAACCCGTATGGAGATAGAACTATCCAGCATCAAATGGCCCAACCTTGGCAGCAGCACTTTAAGAATTTCGTGCGATTGAGGATTACCAAGCAAGTAAACAATGCCATTCAGAGTAGAAACCCTAACTTCGTTGCACCTATCACGTGACATTTCATAAAAGATTTTTGTAATGATCTTTGTTATAGTTGCTGAAGGAATAATTTCCCAAAATAGATGGAGAACACGACAACCACCTTCCACTGCAACTAGTCTCACATCTGGACAATCATCGCGGAGTAATCTCTCCAAGAGGAAGAACTGTCTATCAAGAAGTGTATCTTTCACTTCTTTTGTGGCATCAGGATCTTCAAGAGGGAACAAATCTAAGAGCAAATGCAATGCATTTTGACGTACATTTGAATTTGCAACCTGCAGAAATACCAACCTGCATTATGTAGGGCTTTGATGAAGATGTTCAAAATGTATGCAAATGCGTTAATAGGACTGCATGTTTAGATGAGCTAACAGAATTGCGAACAGCAATTTCAACAAACTCGTAGTTAAGTTTATGGTCCAGAGACTGGAGCTTTTATCCATTTGTTTCCCAAGTGTTATAACCCAAGGCAAAACACAGGGTCATAGTTAAGTTTCAACAATCAGGTTAGCATCTACAACTGCATGCTTTTTTGTTAAATTTACGAATACGGTAATTCTTCAAGCATGTTTGTCAGTTTGTAAGCACACAAAAAATTTGCCTTCTGTTTCCCATTTCTCAGCAATAATAAAAATCAAAAGCCGAGAAGATGAGTAGACAAAGATAACTATCTTAAATATTAATCAATTAAAAGTCAAGACGGCTAAAGATATTGTCAACACGCATGAACGAAGTATCAGCTACCTTCATCTCCTTTCACTAGTTTACAGTCTTTCACTGACCTTGCGGCTAATCAAAATTATGATTGGGAAAATACTAACAATTCTAATGTTTATCAAGAAACGTGAATAGCCACAAACACATTAAAACTACATAAAAATGATCATATTCTTCGACTTTAAGGCTTGACGAATGAGGACAGTACCTGCAGAGACCGGAATATCACGGGTTCAGCAAGCCGAAAGATAAGTTTCTCAACCCCATCAGTGGTACGCTGAGTGATAAACCCTCCCAAAACCCTCCTAACAGATGCCGCAAACGCAGCAGAACTTGCATGTATCGCACCCTCAACAAGGCTCTGCAAGAACCCATCCTCTATCTCTCCCCTAAGGTCTCCTTCCACCCATTTCCAAGCCCTGAATAGAATTTCCCCGTAACCCTCCAGCACCGACTTCCTACCGAAGGGGATCTGCGCCTTTATCATTGCCAATGCCTCCTTCAACAGCTGTCGGCTCAGCCCAAAGGCGAACGCCACGAACCTCCTCCCATCATCCGTCTTCATATATAGAGGCGATATTACACACCGCATCAGCAACATTTTCAGGTCCTCGATGCTCTCGTCCTCGAAATCAAACAAAGCGAATGCATCACGGAGCGTATAAACCCTGTGCACGTCCACTTTCTTCTTCAACGTGAGTGACCGCGACAGCAGGAAGGGTAACGACTGAGATATCAAAGTTTCCCTACCCGGTAGATCCCTCTTCCACCATTCCTCGCATAAGCTCGCAATCTCATTTGACAATACCGGATCCGACTCGAAGACAATCAAATTATCGTGCAGCGATTGAACGGAGGGCAGCAACTCAGGCGGTGAAAACGCGTTTTTAGGATGAGAAACACAGAATATTTCTATGCAGCCAAGAACTTTGAGGGAATCGAGAATTTGTTGCTTCCTTCCAGCGAAGTTGGACTCTCCGCTTTGTTCTCCGGGTTCGGGTTTGGATTTGCGGGACTGGCGTGAGGATCTTCGGAGGCGCTTGACGGGAGGGGAGTTGGCAGGTGAACGAGGAGGGGAGGAATCTTCTCCAAGGTTTAGTAAGGAGACGATGAACTGAGATACGGAGCGGTGCAGGGCGAGCGGGAGAGAGGACGAAATGTCCGAAGAGGGCTTTATGCCATGGATTAGGTTTTTAATGGCGGGCTTTGAGGTCTTGATGCTGAGCTTCGTGACTGAAGAGATAAAGTCTTCCGCAGAAGATTGAAGAGAAGACCGAAGTTTCTTCTCCATTTTCTTGTTGGCAGAGTTTCAGTTCGAGGAAGAATATGAGAAATGGATAACGAAAAATGAGAGAATCGTTGCTCGTTCTTAGTACCTGCTGTGATGTAATTGTTCCTGACAGACCAATTGCTAGCACGGGTATAATGATGTCAAGGAAGTCAACCCGGGAGACTCCTTAACTTCTGGAACAATGATTGGCTGTCGTTTCCAATATCGAACAGGCAGGTGGCTTTAGATTTGAGAATTTTCAAATGGTTTGTTGGCGCGCTTTTCTTTAGGAGTTCATTTTTTATTTTTATATCACTGGGCCTTGTTGGAAAAAAGTAAAAGAAACAGAGCCCATTAAGAAGTTGGGCTTATTTTATCAGTCCAATTGGATAATACAATCAACACAAACCATTTATTTCTTTTTTAAATAAAATAAAATAAAATTTCAATAATTTAAATTAATTATATAAATACTTAATTTATAAAAAATATTTATAGGTTTTTTTTAATTTTTCCTTACGTAATGTGATCAGGTTCAATGATCAATTCACTTTTAACAAGTGCAAAACGAAAAAAATTAAAAAGGTTTTAAAGTTAGGAACACAATGAATTTTATGAAGGTACAATAATCAAATATCATAATAATACCAAATGTAGTGCTATAAAAACCGATAACCAAATTTATAGTTGAATAAATTGACCGGTAGTTAGGCTAGTCAAATACCCTTGCGCGAGAGTTCGGGTGTTATGTATAATTTTTTAAAAATTTATTAATTAAATAATAATATATATACATCAATTATTATGTAATAAAAATAATCTTAAAATAAATACGTACCAACAATTTATTTTAAGTAGTAAATTTAATTTGTTATAATGTTTATTAGAGTTACTTTATCATAATTTTTTATTAATTATTATATGAGAAAAATAATTTCAAAATGAGAATACACACAGAAACATAATTCAACCCGCACACGCGTAATTTTATCATGTTTATTGAAGTTAATTAATCATAATTTTTGTGTCATTTCATGGCTAAATTTTTACTGTGACATCTCGTTGTTAATTTATTATTTCAATACAAATTTATATATACTACCGATATTATATATTTAAATGAACATAATATAAATTTTGGCATGGTATAAAACTTGTATTATTAAATTACGAATTAAATGATGTTAAAGTGCTTATTTGAGAATTTAGTAGTTAAATGTTTTAATATATAACATATTATTTTATATGTGTGTATACATAGGTGATCGTCGGTCTAGACAACAACACTTTTTGAGGTGCTCAATAATTTGTAAGTCGTGAATGCTTGAAGAGAGAAAAGGTAAATTATTTGGTAAGAATATATGTCTGTATCCTTATGCATGTATATTTATATATTACAAACACACACACATATACATACATATATATATATATATGGATGTAGTACAACCCTTAATTATAAACAGAAATAACAATATAAAAAAATGCTAAAATGATTTTATTTTTAGTATAAATAAAATCAATTTTCTTAGACACCCTTAATTTGAATTTTTTCTTTATAAATTTTTATTTATATAAATAAAAATTAAAATAATTTAATAAATTAGTTTTTAAAATTAGTTTTTATGAAAAATATCAAAACTTTAAAAAAAAATAAAGTTATGAATTAAATGCAGAAGCGAAATAATAGAGTTTACGGTTCACATTTCTTGTACAATAATTTAGAGTACCCAATAGAGTTACGAGAATGTCCTTTTTAAAAAAAATAAATGAAAATCAAAAAAATAAACAAAAGGCAATACACTGAATATTTTAGGATGAATTTCACTAGCTTTTGAAGGGAGTCCGCGTAGTGAGCTATTATAACCTTTTTGTTGATCGAGATCTGGTCTTAATTTTTTTGATATGAAATAATTAATGAAATTGTGAGTTATACTAACCCCGTAAAAATATCGCATTACTCACCGATGCAAAAACTGAATGTTGGTAAAAATCATAAAAATAACTCATGCAACTTTT
Source organism: Carica papaya (assembly GCF_000150535.2). Next base: position 129,949 of record NW_019014686.1, read on the forward strand.
AATTTAAGTAAATTCATTTATCATAAGGAAAAATCATTTATTATATATATTTACTATTGCGAGATTTTCAAAATCGACCTTTAGAGATACAATAATTCAAATAACATTCAAATCTCATTTTCAGTGAGGAATAGCAACTATTTTCTCTTTTTATTTGTCTACTGGTATCCTTGGGGACCCATAAGGATTTTTTACTACGCGTGAACCAATATTCAATATTGTCAACTAACCGGTCGTCCTCATACCTCGTTCGGTATGAGCGACAAAAATATTATCCATCAATACCCTGTCCGGTATGAAGGTGAATTATGTCGTCCTCATACCCCATCTAGTATGAGTACGAAAAATATCATTTCTCGATACCCCATCCGGTATGAGGCAACGTTCATGATAGGATTTCCTATATATCCGGTCTGTCCACCATCTCACAAGATATCCAGTAAGGCTACCATTCATTAATTTACATGACCAATCAATTTTTAGCTTGCATATTAATTTCTAATTTCACAAATCAACCATAAATCATGCAAGACAAATAATATATATATATATATATCAAAAAAACATAATTGAATCATTTAACCATTCCAATATATCATCATATATTTAAAGCTGTAAATTCCACAATCAGTTAAATATGACAAATAAAGAACTAATTGGTTCCACCTTCATTAGTAACATGTAATTATTCTCAAAGTTTTTTAATTTACACAAAATACCATATAATCGATTATTAAGCTTCAATTCCATAATAGAGAATAAGGTGAGAGATTCTTACTCAAATCGGTGTCTGAAATACCGAACTTTCTATTGCACCTATTGATGGTCCCCGGGTTTCCTGATTTTTTCTATGGAGATTAAAACATACTTCACTTACCTAAAAATACTTCCAAAAAATTCAAAATCAGTTAAAAAAATATTTTTCAGCTAATTTTGAAATTATAACATAACGGCACTGCCGTGCTCTGGCGACGACACCACCACCCACGGGGTGGTTTGTCTCGACCTGGCCGTTTTCGGTCAATTTTGGTCGATTTCGGCAGATTTTATACCCATCCTTACGAGAAAACACGTTAGGGGGTCTCGGTGGCCGAAAAAAGTCAAAAAACAGAAACCTACAAGTGGTGGGATTTTCCGGTGCGGCTGCTCCACCGACTCACCTTTACGGTTAGATGTTTTTCTTCGATCAACCTATAAAAAATAGAATGGCGAACATAATGGTGAAAAAATCGCACGATACGAGAAACAGAAAGGAGCTCATCGGATGAGGTTTCGAGTTTTGCCTGCGGCGATGTCATCAGGCTTTGCCCGCAGTTTCTGTCTCACCTACCATTGTTTTTGCTCCGATTTGATCATGGGGGTGCTCGAAATCAAATTCCAAACGGATATGATAATTTTTTATCTTTTTTAGCGGTCGGATGTGGCTTCGGCGTAGCGGTGAGCGGCGGTCAGCTCCCTTCTCCAGCACTAGTTCTTCTTCTCCGACAGGAGGTTAACGGCTAGGGTTTGGGTTCGGTGTGATACGAGCTATTTATATAAGTATCGCGTTAATCTGGATTGTTCATCGTGTTTGATCTCAAGCGTCCAACCACATTTAAAGAAAAAATGAATATGAACCGTTTGTCGCGATTTGATCTCGGCCGTACTATCGAGTCTGATGAGGAAATGGATCTGGACTGTCCACGTGCGCGGACACGCGGATTGCCAGCGTGGCCTCCCGCGTGGCACCGAGTCAGCGCAATTTACCACACAGCGCGCTCCGGTTCGTCGGGACTGCTGACTGGGCGGTCCTACGTAACAAAAAATTTTTTAATTGCGTTTTGATCCCCAGTTTTCGATTTTTCTTTCAAAAACACCATCTGAACCTAAATTTTTATCTATTTTTTTCAAAATTATTTTCAATTTCATCATCAGCCTATTTTTTTTTTTTCTAATTTCACATTAAATAAAAATTTATTAATTTTAAAATTAGATTTTTATACATTTCTTAAAATTTAAAATTAATCACGGGCCAAATTCTGGATCCGGGTATTACATTTTAAACCCTTAATAATATTTTTTATTTATTTGAAATATATAGTTTTCATCAACTTTATGCAAAAATTGGTTCATTCTATTTTCCTTCCCTACAATTAATTTTTGAAATTTAATAATTATTACGATTTAGTCCATAATTTCTTCTTGTTATAGTTTGGCTCCTTAACTTTTGTTTCAAACATCTAATTTTTTTTGTTAATTTTATAATAAAAAATACAAAATAATTATAGTATATTTTATACTTAAAAAGCAATTTAAAATAATAATTTTGACAAATTAATTATTAAGTAATGGTAATTTTTAAAAATATTTAAATATAACATAATTATTTTAAAAAAAAAAAATTAGACGTCTAAATGGACAAACATAAGACATTAAATTAGAACTAAAAAAATATCATATACTAAATTATTATAAATATCAAATTTCATGAATCAATTTGATAAATTACTCTGAAAATTACAATTCCATTATTCAATTGTCAAATTGAACCAAATGTACTAGGAATTTATTGAGGAAATGGACCCAAATATAAATACATTTGTCATTGGAATTATGATTGTTGTTTTGATTGGGAGAAGTAACTTCCACACTGAGTGACACCCATCTTTAATATGTGTTACATGAAAAAATTCTTAACATAGACATAAACAAATATATATATATATATATATATATATCTTTATGCTTCTAGCCAACTTACATATAGATGTCGCGTTATATGCATACATGATGTACGTACGTATGTATGTATGTCTGTATGTCTGTGTGTGTATACATATATGAAAGATGCAAAAAAAAAAAAGGAGGGTATGCAGAGAGGGGAAGTAGAGAGTAAATGCAGAGGACTAAAAATAAAATGGCATGTAGTATGCCAGACTGGAATTCCTAAGAACTCCATGAAGGCATGTGAGAGAGGTGGGGGAGGGTCTGACACCAGTTTGCCATGAATCTCATGCCATTGCCAGCCATACTTCACCTTCCCCCTCAAAAACAAAATTTACCAACTCCTAAATCCATCATCATATGCCTTTTTGGGTCCTACACCCATCAATTGCAACAACATTCTCAATTAATTTCTTCCTTTCATTTTGTTAATTTTTATTTTTATATCTAAAATTTTTAGTGTTTATACGTTGGATTATCCTTTATGTCTAAATATAATATGAATTTCGTCAGTCACATTGACGAAAAGCAAAGATTAAAAAAATTCATGAATGCGGAAAAAATTATAGTATTAGATAATAAATACTAACAAATTATAAAGTTCGATTTGATACTAAACGATTTCTTTCAAATTATCTTAGTATACGAAAGATTACTTAATCGACACTAATGAATACTAAAACCACGCAATAATGTTTCACTCGAAAGGGTGGATATTACTTTTTTTTCAACGAACAAAAATTGGGTTTAACTGTTATTTTGCAGCAAATTCATCAAAAAGAAAACCCTCAAATATTCCAGGCAAAATCAAATCACATTCACCTTTTATATATACTTTTCAAAATGGCCCAGAATGTAACACAGATGTACCAAAATCAAACAAAACAGTTTTTCATTCCTCAATGCTTTCAGCCTTTTGAAAGACACAGGGAAGCATCTCACTACCCCCCACCACATCAAAAGGTAGGGCTTCAACTGATGTATACATAAATATATATTCTCTGTCACGACATGAAAAAATTAAAAAAGAAAAAACCCCAAAAAAAAAAATCAAAGGGAAAAAGAAATACAACAGATTGGAAGAGTGGGTGAGCAATATAGTAGGTGGTGCATTCATGAAAGCAAACACTACAAAGAATTGACTATAAACAAACAGTCTTCAATGGCTTTCTGGCAAGCAATCTCTTCGCCTCTCTTCTTCCCTCCTTAATGGCTTTTAGACTTCACTAAGTCTCTTTCTTTTTCTCTTTCTCTCATATGATCATCATACTCTTTTGGCTAAAGCTATCACTTCTTCTGTTTATTTATTTACTTTCCCTTTTCATCCTTGTCTTCTTGGTTGTCACCGGGCTGAAAATTTTTGTTTGGTATTGGAAAATGGAACCTCAATCACCAACTCCAAACTATACCATGACATGGTAGATAAAATCCATTTAACACCTATAATCAAATCTAATAACAAAGGATTAAATTCCTTTCCCTGTGAAAAAAGCTGGCTGCTATGTAACCAAGTCAATAAACCCACACACCAAATATTTCCTTAGAGGGAAACATCAAACTCCAATCAGTCCAACGTCCGACAGATTTTCTTTACCGGGCTGTTTTGATCCAACTCACTGAATGTGAGCCGCCTCTTAGACCCGGCTCCAGATGCTAAACAAGAACTCTCAAGAACATCAGTTGAGCTACAGTGTAGTGTTGACAACTTTGGGGAGAAAACTTTAGGTGTCTTGTACTCCCCCATCTCTATTTCCTGCATTAGATTATAACAGGAGAACACACGTTCCTGCGGCAAGTTCAATTGTAAGATGAATTTGTATTAGTTAAAGAACAAAATGCCATTATCAACAATTTAACAAAGCCTCTTCACTCTTTACTTTAAAAAGATAAGACAAGTTTACAAAAGAGAAGTACTTTATAATCCGAGGAGAAAAGCTCACATTTTCTAGAGATACCCACGATGAGATCACTTCCATCTTGACCTTCATTTCTTTTGTTGTTAATTTCCTGGAAGATGCAGCAAGAACTGCAGCGGCAGCAATAGCCGATGGCCGATGATTCATAAGATTAATCTCTGAACCAAGGTGACCCAGATTAAGTACTTAATCAATTTAAAGCAATCATCAAACATCTAGATATATGTTTAAGGATTACCCTTTGGAATAGCCAGGATAAGTTCCACAGCTTTAGACACCAGTTCTTTTAGTCTAGCTTCTTCACCACAGAACTTGAGAATAAAGAAATGCAAATAAGCAAAAGGAGTGACTGAACTCATCTTCCATTCCAAAGTACTCAACACCAATAACTCCATTCTTTGAATCACCTTGTCTTCAAAAACATAATCATCTACTGCAAATTCTGATAAGGCTGGTACTCTG
>NW_019014686.1:137081-156566 GCF_000150535.2 Carica papaya
TTTTTTATAAATGTTATTTTCTTCTTTAATTTAAAAAAAAGTAATTTTTTTTATTATGTACTTACAAAAATACGTATCTTTTTATAATAAAAATTTATCTCTTATACATTAACGAATAGTTATATCTTTTTATAATAGAGTGTTGTATACATTTTTAATTTTATACGACATATATAAATTTAGATAGTATAAATATGAGACAATAATAACGCAATTAAATAAGTTCGGATTGAATTTAAATAAATAATGAGTTAGATGTTTGACTATTTTTTTAATATTTTGGGAGCAATTAATTCCACTTAAAATTGAAAGGAAAAATAAATAATTTATTATTATAATTAAAATTTTCAATCAAATTTGATGTTGACTTTATAACTTTTGGTAATATTGATTTAATAATTACTGTAAACAGTAAAATTGACTAAATAATCACAATACACATGTGTTGGGTTATGACCACAATAATATACATTTAAGTTATAATGATTTTGGTAATTGTAATCATATTAATTGTTAAAATTTTTGTTTATATTTAATTAATCTGAATTTTCTAATTTTTCCCTTAATTAACTCCCGTAGTACAGTGTCATTAAAGTTTTCCAAAGGGAAAATTGCAAATATGACCCTTACCTTTTGACTATTTTTAATTTATTGTTTAATATTTTAAGTTTTTTCAATTAAGTCCTCCAATTTTTTTTTTTTTTTTGTTTTTATTCTTTCTAAAATATTCTCATCAATTAACATATTTGTTAAAGTAAACAGGCTTTTTCGCATTGCCATTATCGTAATGATTTGAGATAAAATTAAATCAAATATATTTACATTATTTAGATTGAAAGGTATATAAAGCATAGTTTAAAATATAAGAATTTTGATTTGAATTTTTTTAAGTTTGAGTAAGATTTTAAATCAAACAAACATATATTATGTTATGTGAGAGTTTCGAATATATATTTTTTAATAAATAAATTACTTTTATGCTATTTAAATTATTTGATATTAATATTTTAATGTTTAAACAAAAAATAAATATAAATTCCTGTTGGAACTAATTCATTTCAAACATAATCAAATTATACTTTTGGTAATATATATATGTATATAGAGACTGAAGAGTATACATTTTCAATTACTATATATGAAGAATTTGTAATTAAAAAGTGAATTAGTACCTTAACAATGCCATACACAGTACAAATTATGTTCACGTATATAATTAAATTAGTAAGTGTTATTATGTTTTATATGAAATTAAAAATTAAAAAATCACTGTTTTATATATAATTAAATTTCAGTCATACTTCCATCCCATCTATTTTTTTTTTTCAAAAAAAAAAAACATAGGTTATAATGAAAAATTAACAAACTATTAATTATAGATGAATTTATATTAATGTTACTATAAATAATACCAAATGAAAACAAAGGGGAAAAGTAATAATAGTTCATTGACGCCCACAATGCCATCATAATTTATTCCCCCTTTTATCATTTCATTATAAGTTATTTATTTATTTATTATTATTATTATATTATTAAAGAAAAACATGCTTTAAGTTTGTCATAAGTCTCGTGCTATTTAACAGTTTATTGTAACTCAATACATCTCACAATCAATTATTATTATTTAACAAAAAAAAAAATTAACGTGACAATAATCTATTTTATTATTTATATAATATATTTGACATTATATATATATTAAAATAATAACGAGATATTGTAAATTTTAATAATAGAATATGGGATTTTTATGCATTATAATTATTTTATAGTAATTAATATAATTAAGAAAAATAAAAAAGGGCCCACCTACAATTTTGGTAGAGTTAATGAGATTTTGTAGGACAAAAAGATTTGGTACAGTTAGGACCATCCCTAATTTTATGTATGAAAAAAAAAAATTAAATTAATTGAATATTGATGATGGTATTATAATGCACGTGATGATAATTGCGGGGAGGGGGTGGGGGGACTGGGAGGAGCGTCTTCACGTGTGAAACCCTGCCCCACTCCACTCTGCTTTCATGAACAACAAAGACGCTCCTCCTCTATCTACTTCCCAAAGTTGGCCTCCCTCCCACATTGTATTATCATATTATTATTATAATTATACTTATTAATATGACACTATTTTTTTAATTACTCGGTATTGAATAAAAATATATGTAACGAAATATATTATATGTTAATATTTATATTTTCTATACTATACTTTTGTTGACCTTGGATAGCATGATATATTCATTTCATACTACACATTTTGTTTGGACTTGGACTCCTTCTTTATATTAGATTATATATTATATACATGGGCGTGTAATGTGTAACAGTTTGGTGGGTGTGGGTATGCTCGGGTCCGAGTGCAAAGACTGAAGCTTTGAATAAATTTGGAAACCCGAGATGGTCAACCGGTTTGACTGGGATACGATCTGGTGTCTTTGCTTGCCAAAATTGCAGACTGGGTGGGGAAAATCATGGTTTCCTAAATGATATTGGATTTGGATGGCATCAAATTTGATGTTTGCCTCTGAACATACCCATATAAAGAAGATTTAATTAATTAAACTTATTTTATTATAACTTAAATTAATTCCTGTAACTTGGCACAAATGCTCTGTAGTACGCGTAACTGATGAAAGACGGAGAGATCTGAAAGGGATAAGTGGCTGCGCCATCCGACCCACCAAGAAGTCAGTTCACAATTTTTTAACTGATATTACCAGTAGTTTCTTGAAGATTCTGAAATAAATACAAATTCACCTGTGTGTATGTATGTATATGTCAGAATGAATATACATATATATATATATATGTGTGTGTGAATGATTGTGTTGTAGTCTTCGGGCAGTACCGGGCTCCTGAATGGGCATGCTAAGAAAGTAGAAAATAATTAATAGGAAGACAAGTAAGGAAGGTTAATTTGAGGAAAGGCTTCGATGGGGAGACTGGTGTGTCAAATTGGTGAGGGGACTGACACGGTGTGTTTTCGAAATTATAGGTAGCAGAGGCTTATTACTCCTGCTTACTCGACCGCCTTCACTCTTCCATTAATATATATTATGTTCTTTCAGACTGAGCTGTGGAATGCGATAGATGGATTCGCTTTAGTATGAAATTTTAAGATCGCAATATAGTTCTAGAGACGGATAATACTCTTGCTGTTCAGACCTTAAATAAAATTATTACTAATGAAATAATTTACATTAATATTAATTTTAATTATATTTTAACGATCAAATTTTAACTTATAAAAAATTTAATTATCAAAATACAACATATCAACCCTAAAAAAAATTAATGTGCTGATTATTTGATAAATCATACTTTTTGTCGATTTTCTAAAAATTATCACTTACAGCACTTCTCTTTCTCTAATATATGTGTACTGCCTGAGAGTGATTTTTATTATATGTTATTGTTTATTCCTTATATATATAAAAAAAAAATATATATATATATATACATATATTAGCTTGCGAGGAGAAGTATAATGCAGTTGACAATGGCGATGATAGTTTTAAATTAGTTAAATAAATTTATCACCAATTTAAATTTTATTAAAAAATATAATTTATTATTTTCTAAAAGTGTTATAAATTAATTATAATAAATATAAATATTAATTTATTAATATGTTAGTAAAATTATTATAATTAAATTAATTTAATTTTTAATGAGTTTCTCACATTTTTAAACAAATAAAATATTATGTGTTAATTATATTATCTTATTTAGATAATTATACGCAGTTAAAAACTTTTTTTACCGCCAAAAAAAAAAAAAAAGGCAAAGGCAAACAGCTGGAATGTAATAATGTCTCGCTCTATATTTTTTTGGTACTTGAAGCCGCAAAGAAATTTAAGAAAAGTATTTAGAGTCAACTTGATTATTTTATGTATTTGAGTTTGAATTTTGCTGAATATATTATTTTTTAACAATAAAAGTATTACATAAAATAATATGTGTAAATTTTATGTTAATTCTTATAAAAAGTTAAAATAATAGTCACATATGTTACCATGTAATAATTATGTCACTGTAAAATAATAATAAAAAATGAGCAATGGTGAAAATGATTTTACTTTTAAGTAAATAAAAAAAAATAAAATTTTCACTTGATATGGTAAAAGTACAACAATAGTAAAAATTATTGATAGTTGTATATGTGAAAATAGTATGTAAATAAATAATTAAATATGACAATTTAATTTAAATTAGGAAAATATACCCATCTTGTCAACAACAAGGTGTCGTGGTGTAGTTGGTTATCACGTCAGTCTAACACACTGAAGGTCTCCGGTTCGAGTCCGGGCGACGCCATCTTTTATTTTAAATTTTATTCTTCTACTGGGCCACATAAAGAAATGTTTTTTGGTTAACAGGACATGGTTCCTAACTTTTGGGCCGAAGCGAATAATAAATTTATTTTTGGGCTAGAAATGGAAATCGCATTTGGGTCTTATTGGACCAGAAAAGTAAATATTGAATTTCTTTTCAGGGTTGCTTTCGCTCTGTTATGCTATGCGCAATCTCGTTATACGGTTTCGGCTAACTTGAAGTACCACATTCGATTGTCGTTGAAGTAACGCGCGACAGTATGCAACAATGAGGTTGAATTACGAGCGATTATCTTCACTTGCAACCACCGCTCTATAAATTTTTTGCGTATCCACTTCAACTATATATGATCTTTAGAAATTTTCTGATCCCATTGACAACCTCATAGCTCAGCCAAGTATAGTGACCTTATAACTCGCGAATCGCTTCAAAAACATAAATAGTACCCTGACCTACGAATTTTTTATAATCGTTCCGAATTTACATTATGCAAATGTGCTATAAATTTTTTTAAAATTTCTTATGTCGAATTAAATCTTAAACTATATTATGTAAGTGATTTTAAGATTATATTTAGTAAAAAAAAAAAAATTCAATGGAACTAAAACATTGTACTCCAAATAAATTTAAATGTTTGAAAATTTTATGCTTAATAATTATATATGAGGTTAATTTTAATTTACTTTTAAAAAATATTTTATGATTGATTAATTGAATTAAGTATGTATATATAAATGGTTCCCAAAATAAATTCATTTTTTGACCTAGCCCAAATTATCAATTTAATGTAACGCAATCAAATATGTTTGTAACAAATTGAGATTTAATTCGCCTCATAATTTATCCCTCAACACTAACCCACTCAAGCGTCATATGCTTTGTACCGAGCAGTTAGAAGATTTTTCCTTTTACTGACACGTGTACGCCAACAGATAATTCCCACGTGCATTTATAATTCAACGCGTGTCTTTTGTTGATATCCCAATTCCCAACGAATCACGATGTCACCAAACTACATTTAAAAAATAAATAAATAAATTACATAAATTTAATTAAGTAAAAATAAAATAACTTTTCGTATATTAACAATATAGTTTTTAAATATAAAAATTCTTTGGCTAAAGAACTTAAAAAAGTGATTTCTGAAATAATAAATTGAATTGAAATAAAATATTAGTCTTAAAATTATATCTTGTAGAAATTTTATAATATATACTCATAATTTATAAATAAATTTTTTCTTTGATTTTAATTGAAGTTTTTTATAGAAACAATAATTTAACAAGCTTTTTTTATATAATAATTATTAATTAAGGATAATATTTATTAGCCACCGAATTTTAGGCAGACAAAAACTGACACACATCCAAAACTGCCAGATAAATATTAGCTGTCTACACCACAATTTTTTTTTTTCCCCGTTATTTCCTTTACCAGTATGGCAGTGTGAAAAAAAAAAAGAAGGAAATTAACATTATCCACGTGTAAATTTCACCGTGGCACGACAATTAAAAAATAAATTAAAAAATTAAGACTGAGTGAGGAGGAGCTGACGTGGGACGGATAACGATCGTCGAAGTGAAGGCTGGGAAAACATAATAAAACGCGGGAAAGCGCGTGAGTCGATGATGACAACGATGATCCGACGTGTACATGAATCAGCGGAAAGAAGGATAAATCTCGTACGCTCGTTTTGATTATCTGGATCGTCATCATATGACGACTGACAGATCGGCGGTGTAAATTTCGTTTCTATTTTATTAAATTATTGTTAAAATTTCCATTCTACATATAAAAAAAAAACGAATTTTTGTTTTTTAAAGTTTTAAAAATCGCAACAACATATAAAAGGAGGAGTTCTGCAATTCTCTTTCTCCTACAAATCTCCCACAACGTGAAGCTTGCTTGCACCAGAAATTGCAGTCGATATTTTTTTGTGTTTGGATAATTATTGTTTTCCGGATATCGAATATCGTCTTTAAAATCGCGAGGGAGCAAGCAAGCAAGGAAGCGAGCCGACAGTATTTAGTGGATTGATTGATTGATTGATTTAAGGAGGAGGTGATTCTCGCGATTTTGCTCTCGATCTGCTGCGCATTAGGAGCTCAAATAAGAGAACAGGTATCTCTTAGCGAGATTTAAGTCTCTCTCTAATGATGTTATTCGTTTGATTTTTAATGCTTTTTGGTGTTTTCCTGCTATAATCTTGATGATTCTCTATGGCCAAAATGATTTTCTTTTTTTTGTTTGGTTGTTAAATTTCTGAGTTGTTTGAGGTGATGGAGGTGACGGTGATGTTGTTGAAAATATCTGGACGGCTACTTTTTTCTTGCGTACGCGAATTGTCAAATTGCGGATACTTCCAAAAACTAATTATGGTTAAAAATTCTCGGATTGAAAAAGAAATATCTGAAATTAACTCTAAATTATTGCACATGTGGGGGAAAAAGGCAATTGAAATGACTATATAAGATGGATGGATTTCATTTGAGGCGGCACATTTCTAGTGGCATTTGCTCTGTTCTATTGTCGATTAGTTCCCAAGTTCGATACATCTCTATAGCCTGCGTCTCTAATAATCTACACTTCTCCAATCTCTGGATTGTGTTTTTTTTTTCCCCTTCTTCGTCTCTTTTGGCAACTCGATCTAATATTGGTAAGTGGAAGAAGATAAAGCTGAAAATTTCGTTCTGGGTAGCTTAATTAATGCCTTTAATGAAGGCTGATCGTTGTTGGATAAGATTTGTTGTTTCAAACTAAAAGTTCGATAAGAATTTAATAACTATATGAAAGCTGGTCGTTGTTGGATAGAATTTGTTGTTTCAAACTAAAAGTTCGATGATAATTTAATAAGTATTACGAAGGTTTTCCTCCCCGTCAAAAATTGCTTTTCACAAATCTGATCTGGTTGCAATGCGAATCTGATCTGTTTTGTATGTAAATGGCAAATGTGCTTTATTTAGAAGTTGTATTCGCATCCTGTCCATTAATCTATGTTCAATATGAAATTAACGCCGATTTAGAACGGATTCTGATTTCATGCCTTCTTATAAAACAGAAAATTTATGCTTGCTTTTTCTTCTTTTTCTTTTTTTCAGAAAGAAAGCTGAGAAACTGGTGCTATAAAGATGGAGAATTTTTGTGAACAATCTTCCCAACCTGTCAAGAATTCACCTCCTTTGCCTCCTCCATCACCTATTAGATCAAAAGTTGATGTTCATAAAAAGGGGCTGATCATCAATCCATCAGATCGAAGAGGACATAGCTCTGCCTCCACTGCCACACAAGATTTATGTGAGCGCCTCTTCAATGAAGGATACAGAGCAGATGTCACTATTAATACTGATAATGGTGGCGTCATCTATGCACATGCTAATATCATTGTACGTTATTGTACCTCTTTTTATGATAGTTAGAAATCTACTTCATTTGATTGGTGGGGTTTATGTTCAAAAAACTGGATTATGACCCCCAAACTGGTGAAAAGTCATGTAAATTAAGCAAGGAAAAACTTGGTCATAAAACATTGGTGTTTTTGCACCACTTTATTATCCACCTGATTATGATCGTATTGCTGACTTAAACATGATACTGTAACTAATGCGAGATCTTGTCTGTTATGCACACACACACACACACAACCTCTTTTGCTGAAGGCATCTCATTTACTTCTCTGATTAGTTCCTCTACTTTTTTGCCCTATCTAGGAGGTTGAGTCATTAAATGTAGAAATTATGGTATTTATTTGGCAAATCCACATGTTATGTTGAGCAAAATAATCATATTCTGTGTTAATCTGGATTTTGCCTGACAGGGAACGGCTTCTCTTGTAATTAAAGGCATGTTAAAGCAAACAAATAGATTAGGTCGCTGGCGATCAATTTCAATCCGTGGCGTTCCAGAAGATGCAGTTCGAGCTTTCATTCGGTTCTTATACTCTTCCTGGTAAAACTTTAACCTATGTGGCTGTTATTTGTGAACAATCTTTCCAGTTTTGGCATTAAGTGTTCATGTCAGCTTCAAATTGAGAGCTAATCTTTTTCTGGTCCATCTTTTCTAGTTATGAGAAGGAAGACATGGAGGAATTTGTGACATCTCTGCTGGTTCTTTCGCATGTGTACGTAGTTCCTCAACTGAAACGAATCTGCGAATGGCACCTAGAGCATGGTTTGCTTACCACAGAGAATGTAGTTGATATTTTCCAACTTGCATTGCTCTGTGATGCTCCCAGACTTGGCATCATTTGTCATCGTATGATCCTAAAGAACTTCAGGGATGTTTCTGCAACCGAAGGTTGGAAAGTGATGAAGAAGAGCCATCCAGTGCTTGAGAAAGAACTTTTGAAGTCTATGATTGATGAAGAAAAGGTAAGCTTTTTCCCATTTCACTCTAAGTAGCTCTTCTTTAATGATTTCCCCTCCTGCACCCCCCTTACAGATTCTGATACGGAGTTTGATTGAATGTATTTTTAGATGCAAAAAGAGAGGATCAGAAAACTGAATGAAAGAAAAATGTATTTGCAGTTGTACGATGCAATGGAAGCTCTTGTCCATATATGCAGAGATGGGTGTAAGACAATAGGACCACATGATAAGGATTTTAAACTGGATCAGGCACCTTGTAAGCACGCAGCCTGCAAGGGACTGGAATTGCTTATACGCCATTTTGCTGGCTGCAAGTTGAGAGTTCCCGGCGGTTGTGTTCATTGCAAGAGAATGTGGCAACTCCTGGAGCTACACTCTCGTCTTTGTGCCGATTCAGATCTCTGCAGAGTTCCTCTGTGCAGGTGAGCCGATTTATGATTTTTCTCCCGAACTTTACCTTGAAGAATTATTAGATATTTCTTATTTCTTAATAAATATTTGAAACGAATCAATACATCTTTTGGGTCTTATAATTTATTTGTGTTCTCGAAAGACTTGATAATTACTAAAAACGGCTGGATTTAACCATTTCAGGAATTTCAAGGAGAGGGTTAAAAAACAGAGCAAGAAAGATGAAATTAAGTGGAAAATTCTTGTAAAAAAGATTCTGAGAGCAAAGGGAATAGGTGGGTCGCCATTCTTTTCATTGGCAAGCTCCATCTCTCTGTGATAGTGAAGGCCTGAATCTCTTAGACCAGCTTCAATGTAGATTTTCTTGTAAATTGCCTTTTCTATAAGAGAAGAAAAATGGCAGTTTGATTGACTGTATTCTTTGTACTTACATTATGCCAAATCATGAATGAAGAGAATCCAAATCACCTTATTTCTAAGTGAATGGAATCCAACATTGACCCACGTTTGGTTTGATCACCCTGTTCAATTTTCATATGAGACAAAATATCTTCTCCAGATATTTGTAACGAAACACTATACATCGAGTTGTTTTTGTCGATTGCTAATTGTTTTTGCTGGATCCACGATTGGCGATTCAGCACCGGTAACGTGGCGCCGTTTGCAGACAAATTAGTCGCTGTCGTCAACCAGGAAATTCATCAGCTGACAAACATCGTAAGACGTTTAAGAATATGATGTTAATAACAAGTTCAGAAAAATGACAGAGATTTATATACATATATATATATATAATGTTTCAAATATTTATTTTTATGTTAATTATTTTCAGTTCTAAATGTTTGTGATACTTTTCTCAAACTTAACTTCAACCAACTCTTGTAAGTTATGAAATCAGTCTTGTAATTTTTTTTTTTTTTATATTTTCAATAATATAAATTAATTTTGTTTTAGTTTTCAATTTATATTTACATTTAGTAATACAATATAAGAAATTTATGTTCATATTATAGTAAATTGTCATAAAAAATACAAAAAGAAAATAGAGATAAAAAATAATTAACCGGAACAACAGAGAAAATAGATTATATAAATAGTTTAATTACCTTTATTATTTTCTAATAAAGGTGTTAAAAAATTAATCAAAATTAGGGATGTATATTTTCTGAGTTTAGTTTGTATTTAAATAAACTAGTTTAGATCGAAAATATAAAAAATAAAAAAAAAAATTATTTTAGTTTTATTTTTTATTAATTGTTAATGAGCAGATTAAAAATAAATTCAGTAAATTTCGGTTCGATCTTTGGTCCAATTATAACTTAATGAATACTTCTGGTCGCAACCAAACTTGACTAAATAAACCAGATAGGACTAGACTACACAGTTCGTTTTGGTCTTCTATGCCCTCCAGATTACCCAGCTTAGCTCAGCCCACATCCCTAACAAAACCCACAACCCCAAATGCTAAATCGGCTAACCCACCCTACTCTCATACCCAGTTACTCATTCATGTCTTCGTTGTCGACTTCGAGATGCAGAGCCTCAGAGTTGAGTGAATCTTAAATCTTTGCCTGTCCATCGTATGTATTGTTCTAAAACTTTAAAGCCATTGTCGAAAACGAGTGAAAAAGAAAATATTAAGACTTCAATGAAGGTATTTTGATTAAGAAACAAAAGTGAGCAGTCGATGCTAGTTTGCGATAATGCCGTGTCGTTTTCAGCTTGAAACGCGGCTCGTTTTACTCAAAAAAACGCAATAGTTTTCCTGTTTTCTTCTGTGCAGTCCCACACTAACCGTGCGCAAACGGTAATGGCGGAATGGAGATGACGGAAGCACATCCTTCTTGTCTTTCTCGGGTATGGTTTTAACAATGGCATTTTATCAATCATTTGCTGCTCATAAGATCGATGGAATAGTATTTTATATACAGGGTAGGTTCAGTCTGGCAAGGCCATATCCACTGTGGATATTCAGCATTTTGTGCTGTAATTGTTTATTGTTGGATTTAATTTCTTCTTCTTCTTCTTCTTGTCTTAGCGTACATTAGGTTCACGGGCATTTATTTGTAGACCAACTTGCAGCAACCTTCTAGTGTTTGATGAACATGCTTCAACGTCATAATGTTAATGTCTTGTTTTCTGTTTTGCCTACAATAAACAAACATTACATTTATTGACTTCATAAATACCCACAACCAAAAATTATAGGAACCTACCACAGAAAACCATCTGGAAGTGGGAAAAAAGAAAGCATCAAGCTTTAGATAGATAGCTGGAGGAAAATCCTCAAAAGCTTCTAGTCTTTTATTAGTAAATGATAAAATAATTGCAGATGTCTCAACTTCATAAATACCATCAAAACATGTATAAGACTATATGATCTAAACGAGGAAACCTACTCTAATGCATATGTTGGAGCAGACCCAAAAGAATAAAGTATATTTTTTCCCTCCGATTTTTTGAGAAAGAATTACACCGAGGAAACATTGTTTATACCTGCCAAAATTTCCCCATCTTTCAACAACAATATCTTTCATTGTCCTTGTCTATTCTTGGTAAACAAATTCTGTCTTCTTATTGTATGTGAACAGTATGTGTCTGCAATTCTCATGAGCTTTTCTTTCAGGAAGAAGCTGGAACTTGTTCATAAAATGTCTGTCTTCCCGTGTAAATTTGGACTTTCTTCATAAAACGAAGACTTCTTACGTGGGTTTCGTTGCTTCTTCATCATCTTACTCCTTGATGTACTTGTAACATAAAAACAAATAAAAAAACTCTGCTGTTGCTTCAATTGAAAATGAGCGTATCTATAAACCATGGGAGTACGGGTGATAGGATGTCTTCCAAGCAATGCATCATATTCACATAATTTCAAGGTGATGAGCTTTCCTCGTCTGAACTTCTATCTTGTCTCACATTATACCTGTTGAGAACTGGCAAGGGAGCATTGGCAGATATTCTGAAGGATCTTGCAGAACCAACCATTGTTCTTTCCTGCATCCTGCCCACTTCCTTGCAGACATGATCCAGCACGGAGAGGAAATCTCTAACAATCATGAAAATTCTGAAAGGATGGGCTTCCTCCTTTGCTGCATCCCCATGAAAATATTCAGTAACCTCTTTCACAAGCAACAAAGCCTTTCTTTCATCAGACTTGATCTTAGCAATATCTTCTTCAGCCTCTTTGAGAAATATCTTCATTGAATTGAAGAATTTCCCTGACATACCTGGCTTCTCAAATTGCAAAACTTGTCGTACTTTCTCAAGGCCCATTTCAAGCTTTGATACGTAACTGCTCAAGACATCCGAGTCCATCCCTGCTGCCTTTTTCACATTGCTTAGGTCCCTGCTCAACCCAGCCACAACCTGCAATCCTTGCTTCCTGAAATCATCCTCTTTCATGCTGGACTGTGTTTTATTCTCAAGGTTCTCATTTGTAGAGTCAGTACCTGCACCTTCAGATCTAATAATTTCCTGGACAACAAAGTGGAGCAGTGTTGTCTTCCCATCCGTTCCTTTTACATCTACAAGTTTCAGGAGTGTATCAAGCTTAAAAGCTTTGGCATCACCACGATTGGTGCCAACATTCATCCGGTTTCCTGTCCTGAGAACAGCTTCAAGGAGTTTGAGGAACAGCCTGCTGTTCTTCAGTTCCTCGCTTGCTTCCTAAGAAATAGGACATAAAAGGAATAAGCTTGGCAAGTTAGCTGAAAAAAGTTAAACTTCATCTACGATGAAATTTTAGGCAGCATACCTCCAGGGTTTGAAAAGACTTTCTGAGGTATTTAACTTCTGTATCAAAGTTGGCCCTGTATAGCATTGCTTCTACTCTTCTAAAAGCAAATGGGATATCAAGAACTGTCTTGAGGAAACGTTCTGCAGATCCTAGTTTTGAGATATCACCACTGTACTCCCGAAGTTTTATTTCTTCCTCTTTTGTGGGAGCCATCTTCACGAGTGTTTCCAAAAGTTCAGCACCCAAACTATCTGGATTACCTGTTGCAAGGAAATGGACATTGCTGTTTATGAAACATAGATGAAGAATCTGGATCTGCAGTATTTACCATGATAACAATTTCACTTTTTTGGAGGGATGGGGGGAAGGAGTAACATTAACTCTCAAACAAACTCTTCTGTTGGATAAATTGATGCTGAGGAAAATAAGTAAGATATTACTAGTATAATTATAAATTAAAGTATTAAGTTTTGTTTAGTTATGAATAATATTTTACTGTTTTTATTAGCTTAGTTAGGATATGTATTTAGATTATATGACCTAGTTCTATATGCACTGAATTTGTTAACTTGTGACTTTCTTTTTGTGTTAGAATTTTTTTTAGAGCATTATAAATTTCTAATGCTATAACTAGCAAGAAAGCCAGTCAATTAATAATGTTATATTTGATAACTATCATCTTTTGTTGGACTCCAATTAATTTTTCTAGTGGATTCTAGGTTTCTTAAGCTTGGATTATATCAAGTAACAATTTCACAAATATTGACTGAGATCAAATAAATTCTATTTTGCATTTTCTTGCCCTACACCATAAAGTTTCATCAAATCCCAATATGATGTATAACTATGGTACTTGACAGTCATAAATCGGATTACTGGCATTGTACTGCATGAAGGTTTCTAGACTTGAATTTTTGAATTAAATAAAAGCTATTTCAAGGTTGCCTCATAATATCTAAAGAGATATAGAAAGAGCTACAACAAACAACGTTCTAGGTATAAATAACCCCGATAAACCCGACAAAAGTGATAATCCAGGTCCATGTTTCCTCCTAAAAAAGGAAGAATCTAGGAACTATTGCTCGAAGCAGGAGAGGTGTAACAGATATTTAAGGAAATGATTTAGGAGATAACTAAAAAGAGGTGTCTATTTGATTGGTGGCTGTCCAGGCATCTTTCTTTTTTAGAAAGAAAAAATGGGGCTGCTTCAAGAATCTTAACGTGGATAACCATTTTGGAAGCCATTTGGGTTTTGGAATCTGGCTAGACATCCAAACGCAATGTTGGTTAGTAGAGGATACAAAATTTACAACCTTGGTTTTATGCTTGTTTGTAAGACTGTTATTTTGCTTGTGGTGTATTACTTACAACCTTGGTGCTTCGTTCTCCTCTTTATACCATTGATTCATAAATAATTTATCATAATGATGCTTATAGCATGAAAATGCTGAAATGCTTTTATAGTGTAACACGAATGATTATAGTGTATTAATTAAGCTTCCCAGCAATTATTTCTATCTTCAACATATTCATGCTTCAAATTGAAGATGCAAGATTAATTATTCCTGGCCCCAGAATTTCCCCTGTGAGAAATTAATAACCATCTTACAGATATTTCAACAATTGTCTGTTTAATTACTTTTTCTTAGCTGAAGGATCTATGAGCATTTTACCCAGGATGGCCAAAAGTAAATCATATCTATGGCAACTGGTAAAGCTAAGCTGAAACTGTGAAACGAAACCGCGCTTATTCTTTTTTTTTTCTCTGTCTATGCAGATGTAGAACTTAATTACTGATATAAATATAACAAGAAATGCTTTAGAAAATGGTAAAAAAAATTGCTTACCGTCTAAAAGTGCTTCGGACACTTCATCTCTTGTTACATTCAATGCCCTCAAAAGTATAGCAATGTTCTGTGACTTCTTTGGATCCAACACTCTGTTTTCCTGCTCAACAGGAGGTAGAACAGATCTTCTTATGGGTTCCTTTGGCACTGAATTGGTGGAATTGCAGCCAAAAAGAGTCTCCATCATGTCCTCATTTAATCTGCAGAGACATGGAAATATGAATCCCAGAATCAGAATCTCTGTATTTCTCAGAGCTTATATATGAAAAGAGCTGTTTCTGGAACAGATTTTTGCTTACTGAAACGAGCTTGATTTGAGCTGGTCCCACACCGTGGCTCGGTCTGACGTTGCCCGTACTTTGTCCCAGTGCAAAGGCTTTAACTTTGGTTTGCCTCCATCTGGGTCGTCTCCTTCAGTCCTCTCCGACGAACTGGGTACTTTCTCAATGTCTTCCACAAGTCTTGTTGGTCTCGAACCCGAACTGCTGCTGCTCTTGGGGCTCGGTGTTTGGGACCGTTGCTTCGGCAACGAATTGACAGCCACTGTAGAAACGTTTGTCTGCCTGTTCACAATTTTCCTATGTGAATATGATAACAGAGCAGGCGGTGGTGGCGGCGGCGGAGGAGGAGGAGGAGGAGGAGCTGGAGTTTTGGTGACTTGTGTGGATATATTGCTGTTGGTAAGCGCCATGTTTGGTGGAGGAGGTGGTGGTGTGAACTTCGGCTTTTTGGGTGAATAAGTAGCTGCTAGTGGGCTCGCCGGTGCATGAGCTGTTGCTCGTGGCAACGGTGGCGGAAGCGGCGGTGTTGATGGTGGTTGCTTGATCGAGGGTATAATAACATGCTTCATTTCCGGCGAGGAAGCTGAAAATCTCTGTTTCGGCGAAGTTCTCTTCGAGTGAGGGACAGAGCTATTGACATGAACACCGTTATTCACGTTAACACACCGCGAAACTGGCGTGTAATAAGTTTCTTCATTGCTGACTGTCGAGCCTTGTGGCGTGTAAAACGCCGTGTCGTGACTCTCCTCGTCGGAGGACGACATTGCAGACGGAGAATTCCCTGTCGGCGGGGGCTTAACCAACGGCGGAAGTGGCTGCAGCTCGGGACTAGGACGGTATCGATCCGATCTCTTGACAGAATTTAGCTTACGATATGGCGACCCGTTGGCTCCAGTACTTTCACCGTTGGGTTCACTGACCGATCTCCTGCCGGGCTCAACAGTCCCAATGTAAAGAAAACTCGATGGCGGAATCCTAGAATCCTCATGGGAGCTACGGGAATTGCCTATGGCTCCTCCGACGAGCTTCTGTGTCTCGCTGGGGTGCTTGACCCTGTGACGATACAAAAAGAATGCTAGCGCAGAGAGCATACCGAGAGTGACGATCCCGACTGAGACGGCAATCGCCACTCTCTTCGCCGGCTTTGCTGGCTGCGTGGCCGCCGGGATAGGTATGCTGCCATTTGCCGGTGCTGCAGGCGGTGACTGGCTCTGATCCGGGTTCTGCCCGGATGGAACCTCTGGGAAAAACGGCTGGTTCGGGTTAGGAAACGCCGAATTGTCCGGCGGCGGAGGAGGAGACGATGACTCTGTGCTAGGTGGCGGGGCAGAACTAGCCGGAAACAACGGCTGATGCAGAATTCTCCTGTGGAATTCAGCACTCCGAACTGTTTCTTTAAGTGGGAGGATAAGAGCACTGCTGCCGGTTCTTGATGTAGGAATGGTGAATGAAACAAAGACAAAAAAGAAGAGATTGAATTGATGATGCGCAGGAGCTTTCATGGTGAATTTTGCAGAGATAATCTTGTGGTATTTTCTTTCACTAAATTCATCTTCTGTGTCTTTTTTTTTTTTTTTTTTTCTTTCTCTCTTCTTCCGTCTCTTTTGGGTTCTTTTGGAAAATGCTCAGTGGAGTTAGAGAGAGAAAGAAAAGAAAAAAGAACGAGAGAGAGAGAGAAAGAAAGAGTGTGAGATGGGAAGCTTCTTTTGGCTGTAAGATCTGGATGCTCCAGTAGCTGACGTTGGCAGTAATAGCCGCTTTTTTTTTTTTGATTTATTTATTTTTATCTAATCTTTAATGTAACTTAATTATAACAATTATTAATTTATTAAATTTAAACTTTCAGAAAAATATAATTTGTAAATGCAAATTTGGTCAACCCGAACACGTAAATAATTAGTTTCAATAAGTGACTTTAATAAGATTAAACTAAATTTTCTAAAAATATATGAATTATTATTTATACATAAATATATTTATGTTTAATAATTTTGGTTGTGTGAAAAATGTTCGTGTCCTTTTTTAGTCAATAAACAATTAATTTTAGCTTTCGTGGAGACCGAGACGTGAGCTGATCTGCTCTCTCTCTTTTTTTTTTTTTTTTTTTTTTTCCCCTTTTTAATTATTTTTTATGACCAAAAAAGTAAACCCATCAAATTTTCCCTTCGGTGCATTGCTCTGAGCCCCTATTTTTTTTTTTTTATTTTCATTGCTCTTCAATCCTCTGCATGCAGGACCACTGATCATACCATGTGGACCAAAAATCACACCGCATTTTTCCATCACCAAAAGACATGATGAGGAATAGACAGAAATACTATTTTGGGTCATGCGTCTCTTTTTATTCGATAATTCACGTCGAAACTTTTCCGCATAATAAGAAAATATCACGCACGTTGAAACTAATCTCGTTGTGATAATAAAACAATAAACCATTTGCATTTTGAGGGAGAGTTTCGAAATTTTTAGGGGGTAAAAAAAAAAAATTTAGATGCCATTAGTGAAATATGTACTCGAAACTTATAAATTCTTCCAATTTGTTTACACGTTAATCAAGTATATAATCCAAATTCGGTAGTTAATTTTTTGTATTTTACTTATAAAATAACTTTATTTTAAATTTTTTTATTGTATATTTTTATACATTGCGTCGATGCCCCGCTAATTTTGCAACGCAATGTGAAAATTAATTTTAGTAAAGTTAGATCCCTCCTTAAAATTATTTATAATTTTAATAACAACTAAAATTAAAATATGGGTTTGATCGTGTTGAAGCACATAGCTACATATTGTAGGTTATAATGAATAACTTTGATTTTATTTTATTTTTTTTAAATGTACTTAAAAAATTTCATCAGTCAATTTTATTACATACAGTAAAAAAGAAAGGGTAAAAATGTAAAATCGTAATAAAGAGGAGATGAGCCAGTTAACGTGCTGTGAGACTAATCTACCACCGACCTTGTCTGTCAGTGAGTGCCTTTGGTCGGCGCACACGCCCATTTTTTCACATCTCCTCTCTTTTTGCCTTTCCCTTTCCCTTCCACATTTCTTAATGAGAGACTCTCACCACCTTACAAAAAGACAATATTATCCTTTTAAAAAAAATATTCAACTTAATTCTTATATTAAAAATAATAATCTAATAACTTAAACTAAATTAGAAAACATTAATCTGCCAGATTAACGCTGCTAAACACCCTAAACGTTTAACACTAATCCCACCACAGTTTCTCTTTCCCAACGTGATACTTTTCTTTCCAAGCCAGATATTCCTCTTGCAGCTTTTATTAATATTATTTCCCAATTCCCAATGCTTTTTTTTTATTATTTTTTATTTTTTACTTTTAAAATATTTTGTTCCTTGTTTAAAATTGAAAGGTTAAAAATTAATATAATTTTAAAATACAAAAAACAAAATATATATATATATATATTTAAAAGTATAAGTAGATGCTTAATTTTGGTGGGAGATTATTTGGGACACAATGAGTGGGGGAAGCAAAGCACCTGGGTTTTCTTGCCAACTGGGTCTCCATTCCACAACCCCAAAACTTAATTATGAAAAGATACTTGTTAAGGTATAATTTATGAACCACATTTATACGTTACCTGCTTTTTTATTTTTTTACTTTTTCTTAAAAAGTATTTATTTATTTATTTATTTATTTTAAATTATTTAATTAAAGGGTATTATTGAAATAAATATTTTTATAAATGTAGATTAATAATCAAATAATTGTTGGTGGAGTGGGATCCACGAACGTTTGCATCAATCACGTAATAAAGTTTTATGGCAAACAAAACATCATGCAATTATATGACTAAAAATTTCTAAAACAAAAAATTTCACCAAAACCTTAATAATAATGATGGAAGATAATTATTGAGATTACTTAAATTAATGCTGTAATTTATTAGTTTAAGTTATTTGTATGAATTAAATAATTAGTACTTTTAAATATTTTATTAAAAATAAATATTTTATAGTTAATTTATATTTACATTTCTAATTTTTTATTTTTTTTCTCAAAATAATTGGGATTATATAGAGAGACAATTTTGAATGTAATTTACTCAGTCTTGGCTTCTACTGCTGGGTAAGTTTGTTTGTTCTAATTTACTTTATTTTGTGTTTCTTATTTGATTAATGCTTAAATTATAATCACTGAATATTTGGAGCATAATCATTATAAAGTACATAATCATCATAATTATTATATTATCATTACATGATTGAAGTTTTCTGTAACTTGAAAAAGATGTTTAAATCAAATTGTTGTTTAGTAATTAGTAATGCCACGATTAGAAAATATGTCATTAGCTTATTATAAATAGATGTATATACACAAACCCACATAAATATTTAAAAATTTATTCATATCGAGGGCATATGATATTTATTTTGTCAAAAACATACTAAATTTATTTAAATATAATTTAATTTATTTATCTTAATTTTATTAATATATTAATAAATTAAATTTTAAATTTTATTAAATAAA
>NW_019014686.1:159493-183609 GCF_000150535.2 Carica papaya
TTTGTGATTTTTCGGCCAACCGAGGCTCCATAACGTATTTTTTCGTATGATACGTGTAAAATTGACGGAAGCCAGTCAAAATCAACTGAAACTTGCCAAAATCGACCAAAGCGAGGTGAAACACTGCCATGAACGGCAGAGTCGACGCTAGAGCATGACAGCACCGCCGTGCCGAAATCGTAAAATTGGTCAGAAAGAGTTTTGGACACTGATTTTAGATTTTTTGGGTATTTTTAGGTACATGATGAGTGTTTTGGATTCTAAATAAAAGATTCAGAAAATCTGAGACCTGTTAAGAGGTATAGTAGACAGTACGACATCTCGAAACACCGATCTGGATAAGGATCCCTCACCTTATTCTCTGTTATGGTAAAATGAGGCTTAGCGATATATAATTTTGTGTTTTTTTAAAAATTTAAAAAATCCGAAAAATAGTTACAAGTCACTAGTAGATGTATAACCAGTTAGTTCACAATTGTCATAATTTCTTGTTTGTTTTCCTGTTCTGTCCTACTTGTCTGTTATCATATTGTGGATGTTCTTAATTTATAGTTTATATGGTCTTATCGATTTATTCGATTTATTTGATTATTTAGTTACTCGATTTTTTGTTATGATAAACTATAGCGTTTGCATAAATGTCGTCTAATTGATCTGTAAATATAATACGAGATATTGGTATGTGTTTTTTGGTTGTGTTTATTGATGGAAATCTTTATGTAAAAGAATTACTGGTACCTAGTGTAATATACCTAGGCCAAGAATTTGACCGGGAATCAATTTTGACATTCCAAAAAATATATAAAAATTTATTTTTAAATTAATTTATTTTAATTTTTGTTGAATTATGAAAAACATAGGTTATGAATGAAATCGAAAATAATTTTAGAAATAATAGGTGAAAATATAGGTTCGGAGAATATTTTTGAAATAAAATTAGAAACATGGGGTCTAAATGTAAATAAAAAAAATTGTGTCACGTAGGACCGCCCAGTCAATAACCTCGATGAATCGGAGTACGCTGTGTGGTGCAGCATGCTGACGTCGGTGCCACGGGGAATGTTACGCGAGTGAGCCGCGTGCCCCACAATTAGACGGCCAAGGATCGATCCTGCGGGCGTGAATGGCCCAAAATTTTTTTTAAACGCGATCGAACGATCGAGATCAAATTGCAATAGATAGTCAAGATTGATTTTCTCCTTAAGTGCAATCAGACGACCAAGATCAAATTGCAATGGACGATCCAAATTCATTTGCTCATTAGGTACGATTGGACGGACGAGATCAATCGCGATGGACGGCCTAGATCAACGCGGAATTGATATAAATACCTCGTATTATACAGGAATTCAAATCCTAGCTGTCAGTCCCCGTCGGGGAAGAAAACCCAGACACCAAAGAAGAAGGCTGACTGCCGACTGCGAAAAAAGTTAAAATTTCTCATACCCGCTTGGAATTCAATTTTGAGCACCTCTGTGGCCAAATCGAAGCAAAAGAGACGGCGAGTGATTCGAAAACCACGTGCGAAGCCCGCGGAGCTACCTAGCCAAAATCTCAAAACTTCTCCGATGAACCCCTTCCTAATTCCAGTTTCACGCAATTTTTTGATTATTGTGTTTAACGTACTTTTTTGCGCAAGTTGGCCAAATAAATATCCTCAACCGCGAAGGAGGGCCAGCGGAGTCGCTGGACCTGGAGGTCTCCCCTGCCGTTAGGCTCAATGTTTTGTAATTTTTCGATCAGTCGAGACCCCTAATATATTTTTTTACAAGAATACAGCCAAAATTAGCCAAAAACTGGTCAGGCTTAGGTAAACCGCAGCTGTGCCAGAATTCCAAAAGTGGTCAGAATGAGTTTTGGACACCAATTTTGAATTTCTGAAATATTTTTTAGTATGCAACAAGTATTTTGGATTCTGTAGAAAAAATTCAGGAAATTCAATAATCGTTGAGACGTAGTAGGCGGCATGACATCTTGAAACACCGATTCAAATAAGGATCCATTACTCTATTCTGCATTACAGTAAATTGAGGCTTAATAATAGATAATTGTGTGTTTTGTAAAAAATTAAAAAATTTTAAAAATAATTGCAGGTTACTAGTAAAGGCAAGATCGGTTAATTCACATTTATCTTAATTTCCTGTTGATTTCTATTTACTGCCTAAATTGCTCATTATTGCACTATGCATGCTTAATAGTTTGTATAGTCTTCAAGATTATATGGGTTAATTGGTTCCTTCTTTCATGGTTTATCTGGTTATCTGATTTCTCGATTATTGGTTATGATAAGTTTATTCGCTTGCTTAAATACAAATTTATTAACATGTGAATATAAAATGATATATTGGTATTGCGTGGTTGATTATTATATTGATAAAAATCTTAATGTGAATGATTTACTGGGTACCCAGGAGATGACAGATGGGTCTAGTACATAAGAACCCTACCGTGAATGTTATTTCAGTCAGACGGGACTCAGAAGTCCCTTACCAGTAAGGTTTATGAGATATGGTTCACCCTTATACCAGACAGGGTATCGAGATGGTGGAATGTTTGGCGCCTATTACCGGATAGGGTATGAGAACGATTGATTAATTGTTTAATTAGATATTGGGTTCACGAGTAGGGAGACATCCATATGGATCCTCAGGGGTACCGGTAAGCGAATAAAAAATAAAAAGTGATCGTCTTTTGTTATCTTATATGTGAAAATAAAAAGTATATGAATATGAGTCTTCATAAATTGTTTTTAGAAAGAACTTGTTACGGAAACACGTAATAAATGTCTTTCTTTATATTAAATGAATTTACATTAAATTAATTACTCTATTAGTTATTTTTCTAATTTTTTACAAATATTCAGTTTTTCGTATCTGTGATCAGTGTGATATTCTTATTAAGTTAATGTAACTCATTTTTTTATTAACTATGTTATATCAAGATAACAAAGATCCAGATCCCGATCAATAAGAGAGTTATGAGCAAGTCACCACCCAAACTCCCTTCAAGAGCTAGTTAATGTCGTTTTAGAATGCTTAATTATTTGTTTTTCGTTTATTTCGTTAATTTTTGTTTGTTATTTTAGAATGGACATTCTCATATCCTTATTGTAAAGTCTAAATTATTGTGTAAGGAATATAAACTCTAATTTTATTATTCGCTTCCGCATTTAATTTATGAATTTATTTCTATTTAAATTCCGAACTTTTACATATACTACTACAAATTACGATATATAATAAAATTTGACAAATATTACTGTATTTTTTACTTATCTTAAATAGTTGATTATAAGTGATTATTTTAATTTAATCCTAATAAAATATACTTTTTTGATATATCATTTATGTTTTCTTTGTAACTTCAACTACTTCGAAATATTAATATTTCATAATTTTATTATATTTCATTATTTATCATAAATTTAATTATCAAACATTATTAGTGGATTAATCGTACGCTGCTACCGCCCCCATCTGCCACCTGCTACCATTGGTTACTCACCAGTTGCCTCCTCCAATCCCGGCCGCATTTTTATAGTCTATGCCGATCACTGCCTGCTGCCCTTTCATTATCAAAGTTTTAATTATTATTAAAATTAAAAATTAATTAATTAATTTTTAAAAAATAATTATAAAAACAATATTTTAATTTTAATTTTTTAACTACATCTATTATATATACCAAACACAAAATTTGTATGTTCACTTATTCTCTTTTTATACAATTTTCAGTAATTTTAATATCAACAATTATAGATTATGATTTTTAAATTACAACACTTTCTATAATTATTTTTTTTAAATACTTATCAGTTTATAACTAAAAATACTTTTACTCAAAAATTATATATATTATATGTGTACCTATTACGTTATGTATGATATAATATTGCGGGTGTGTATATTAATACACCAGACATAATTTATACTTCGATTTATTTTATTTATTTAATAATTTTAACATTAATAATTATTTTAACTAAGTACTCATCTTTTTATTTTTTAAAGTGACAACACTTTGTACAAATTATTTTTATTAAAATTTTAACAATTTCTTATTAAAAGTGCTATTACTCTTATAGTTATTTTAATAGTATTTTTGAGTTTAATGTAAAAGTTACAATCAATGTAACCACACTATCAATAATATATTTATAATAAAATACTATAAGGTACTAAAAGAAATTATAGTAAGATTTATCAATAATTTAGCGATAGTCCTACTTATGAGTCACTAACACGTAAATGAAAAATATACTCGTTTTTTAACAGTATCATCCATAGTAGTTTGACAAAATTAAAAATTATGTCATATTTATTTGGTAGTAATTTCATTAAATTTTTACGGCCAACACATGAATAATAGTTAAGATATTAGCACTTTATTTAAAGATAACAAGTTTAAATTTCACAAAATGATGTAGAGTTTGTCAGTCTGTTGTAGCTAACCTAGGACTAATTATAAATTAGTGGTAACTAACCTATAATGCTTAATTAAACGAGATTAGTAACTATTTATTAGTGTATTAATGAAGTTATGCGAATTAAATTAGATTTAGTTATAAAGAGTTAGAACATATCGGAGAAACAAAAATGTTACGTGACAATTAAATTCATTAATTATAAATAGATGAAAATTAATCATAATTTTTTTTTAATTAAAAAAAGTTCATTACATTCTCTTTCTCAATGAACAATACATAAATTTTATTGTAGAATATGATTTAATTTTTCAAAAAACATCATCACTAGGTTATGAAATTAAGAAGTTGAAAAATATTGTGATGCAAGACGACAAAAAAGGAAAAAAGGAAACTAATTCTCATAGAGTTGACTATCTCATTATTTTCATGGACTTAGATTTGAAAAGTTTAGGATTGATGAAGTATTAATTTGAATATATCACACGACTTTCTTTCCCATTTTCCATCATACACCCTACACATATATATATGTATATATGTCTATAGACAATATATATATATATAGACACACACACACCCCAAATGGTACAATTATAAACTTAAATATCCATGTATGATTCCAAACAAGGTCACAAACACAAAATTTAGAGGGGAATATCAAAATTAGACTTTCAAATATTCTACAAAAATATAAGTTGATTTAAGTAGTAAAGCTTGTTATACGATTATATTATATGCATATACATATATATACACACACACACACAAAAAAAAAACATATATAGAGATAAAATAGAGAGGAGAATTTCCTCATAATGACAGAGAAAAATTACTAGATTTAATTATTTAATATGTAGAAATTAATTAAATATATATATCCCATGCATAATTATATTATTTTGCTAATATTTTCGCATTTTCATTTGTTAAATAAAAAAAAATGTATAAATTAGTTAATTTTATTTTCATTGCGTCTAACTAAATTTTTTTAGTTTATTATACCAAAATTTAGTTGTGCATGTTTGCGTGTTATATAATTTAATTTATTTTTTTTAAAAAAAAACAGTATTCTAAATACAAATTTATGTCAATGATATTTGCAAAATTATTTATTTCAAGCCCGAGATATAATGTGGTAACTAGTCAACGATTTGTGTTGACTCAGCTGTCACCTCGCCGGCTCATCACCGTTCACCAATCATCATCACGTAACTAAATAGCAAGAGTAAATCATCTTAGCCACTAACCAATTCCATCATGATGGACTATGGAGGGTCTCCATCGTCTGATCATCTGACAACATGTCCAGTCAATCGCGAGTGTGGACCCCACAAGCCTGTATTACCTTTTTGCGCTTTCACATTAGTGGGCCACCACAGAACAGAACCCAGTGCGACAGTGTCTGTTCGTACTCCTTTCCATCTCTCTCTCTCTCTCTCTCTCTCTCTCTCTCTCTCAAAATAAACGGCAATGCTTAGCGTAGACCCCATGTCGTTTTCTTCAAAAATTTATGAAATGCAAACGACGTTGTTTTGGCTAAATTTTGATTTGAATATGCATCCTGTCGGTGGGCCTTGTGCTTTTCAAATTTCACAGTTCCCAAACCTATCTTTAGGTATTTTCTTCTCATTTCATGGGTCCCCTTGGCTCGCAGAACATGGTAAATCACCCCCATTTTTATACGCTGTGTGTTCATGTAGAGTACCCCCCATATGAAATTATCTGCTTTGAACACCTTGTACTCTTGAGTTTTTTTTCTTCTTTTAAAGCGAAGAAAACTACTTTTTCTTGAATTGGGTACAAGGTACAATCCTTTTGTTGTAATTGTAATGTGTGCATACATACAGATGAACTTTTTACCTCACCAATGGCTTCCACCGTAGTATAGAAAAAGTACAGATGAAGCCTAGGCATAAAATGCTCTTGCTCATAATCTGCATAGAGAGAAGGTAGGAGAGAAACTTAGTTAAGGGTGGATAGGTGTTTAGGATGAGAGTTCTTGACCTTAACTTCTATACAATGGAGATGTTGATGATGGTGTATGTCTTTCAGGTTTTCTTCCTCTGTTTTCTGGGTCTCACTGGTAAGCAACGCCCATACTATTTTCATGGAAGTTCTTGTTTTACGGTCTCCCATTTTTCTTCTAATAGATAGTTGCAAATGCTAAGCAACAATGGGCCATGAAAATGAAGTTTTTGTTTTGAGTTTCCATGCTTCTTTTTCTTAGCAGGTGCAGGTCAAGAATCTTTCGAGCTTCTTACTCTTTACGACACAAACTCAGACATGCTTCAACCACGGTCTTCCGGCTCTTATCGTCGTCCAATCGCCGTTTCATTGGATGATAAAAATCTTCGAGAGGTCTCCACCAGTGTTTTAATGGCTGAAACTTGGCTCAGAAACTACGTTCTGGCTCACTACCCTTCTTCCAAAATCACCACCATTGTCGCGAGTCACAGCCTTCTCTGCCATAATGACCAAGAAAACAACTTAGGTCTGGTTCTAACGTCGTTGAAGAACCTTTACCATTCTCTTACAAGGTGGGGATTGGAGAAAGATATCAAGGTCTCTGTAAATTTCTCTTTTGATTGTTTAAATCCAAACTCTGTTTTCTTCAAAGATGAATTTGCAGGGAACGTTGTCAAATCTCTGTTACAGTTTCTCCAGAGCGTAAACTCAACTTTCTCCGTGCACCCACTGGATAAGTTTCTCCCTTTATCGGAGGAGAATGTACGTTTGTTGTCTTCTCGCTTGGTTTCCATGAAAAAGCTTGGATCTTTCAACAACGTAAATGTGATAATCGCCGAAGAAAATCACGCAGAGAAAAGGCTCGAGAGTAGGAAGCTTTCTTTCATGGAAACCAAGCTTGTAGACCCATACCTAGCTAGACCAAGTCCATTACCCGAAATCTCTCCTCTTCATTCCTCCATTGGCTTTTCTGCTCCGGCCAATATCGCCAAAAACCCACACGGGGCCCCAATTCCCCAACCGCCGCTCTCTTTCCCTCTTGTTTCTCCACCGCCGATGTTCATTCCCCCAGCAGATTCTCCTTACAGCTTCTCATTGCCTCCTTGTAACCCCGTGGACTCGCCGGCGCCGGCGCCGGCGGTGGCGGAGATAGTGCAGAGGCTATGGTGCGTGGCGAAACCAAGCGTTCCGGCGGAAAGGTTGCAGGAGGGATTAGATTATGCATGCGGCTATGAAGGGGTTGATTGCGAAGGGATAAAGCCGGAAGGCAAGTGTTTCTACCCAGATACACTTGTTGCTCATGCGTCATATGCTTTCAATAGCTACTGGCAGAAGACGAAGAGACATGGAGGCACTTGTAGTTTTGGAGGAACCGCCATGATTATCAATGCTGACCCAAGTAAGTTTTTTTGCTTCATTAATTAATTTATTTTTAAAAAGTATAATTATAATGGGTTTGTTGTATATTTTGAACAGGTTATCTTGAGTGTCGGTTTGTTCTGAGGTGAGGGTGGTAATGGAGAATATTGTTGTTCGGGATGTTTTGGTAGAGAGTCGGACCGCGGTGGGGTCTGATTGAAAGATGAAGTTGTCTGCTTTTCTCCGAATACAAATATTCGTTGCGAGTACCAAGTAGAAAATTTACTGTTCTTTTTTACTTTTTTGGAATATTTTAACCGTTGTAGGTAAGTGGGTGAGTAATTTTATGCAAAAAAAGGAACAACTCTTTTGACTCGTATGACTAATCAAGATAAAATTTTGTGCCTCTTTTGCTTTAACCCACTAGGATTTTCTTTTTATGACTAAAACCGGCTGCAAATTCTTCTTATCCTAACATTATTGTGTGAATTTTATCAGTTTATATATTTTTAAAAATATTATTCTAAATAGCTTGGAAATTTATTATTATGGTCTTTAAAAGTTACAAACATCATGAATTTATGTAAACTTGCAAAAGATTTAACTGTTCTAATATTATGTATGGGTAACGCAACTGTCTGTGCATCTACAAACTCTAAAATTCAATGTAACATTATTTTAAAATTATAATAATTGTAAGCTATTGTTCGTAGTCTAAGCAATGAACTTTTTTTTTTTTATATATATAAAATTTTTAACTTATCATAAGTTTACTACCATGGTATAATTCTCATAAATTTAGATTAAAAAAAATATTACCCCAATGAACTCGGGAATTGTAAGTTACTGTCTCTTAAAATTCTAAAAATGGTGATCAATCTATCTTCTAGCCTATGCTAAGAGGTTTAACTCAGTTTATACAACCTACTTCCTGGCTGTGTGTACCGCTTGACCGTTATTAACCAACCAGCTAACAACCACCTTCTCTTACAACTAACATTTCTTGTAATAAGAAACCAATACCAGTTTATCCTTGCCTGGACTTAACCCCTTTCACATACCATCTCTTGTAAGTTATAAATACCATCTCTTTCACTTGTAAGTTACATGCATCAACTTCCTGCAAATAAAACATTGTATTGAGACTGTAGTTATAAAAAATATATTATAAAACGACCATGCAATTCAGAAACTCGGAAAGACCCGATATCTTCAGCTTTGGTCTTTGTTATTGGCAACTACCAGAGGCGTCATCAGGTGCAGTTTCACCATCATCTGAAACCTTATGACCTTCTCCCTTCTGCAACAGAAGGTAATTTAGAAAACAAAAAGAAAACAGAACAGTAAAATGTTGCAAAGTTCAGAAAGTAGGGTGACCAAGATATGCATACAAGTCACTATAGGGCAAAATGAAAAGGAGATAACTTTATTATTATTTTTTCGAGTACCCACTATAGGGGTGTTACAATGGTGGCTCTATTGCATGATATGTCTTTATCTCTAAACTTTTAACACGGTTAGTAATTTAGCAGATGTCACAAACCAGCCTAGTAGCAGGAAATTTATTTCAGCATATTCGGTTTCCTGTTATTAATTTAGCAGTAAGAGAATATCCAGTACAAGGACAAATGAGCCAGCTGTCATTACACCTGGTACCTAGTATGTTATTTTTTTTTTAAACTCTCTGGTACAGCAGTATATAGTACCTAGATTCTAAAAGAATTATCAAGAAAATATCTAAGAAAACCCATCTTTCCTCTCTAAAATTATTCTTCTATCCTCTCAGCTTTTCTCGTTCTCCTATCTTTTCTTCCTCTGCTGATCTCTCTTTTCTGCCTCCTCCAACCCTAAAATCTCCTCAAAATCTAAATCAAAATTTGTTTCCCAGTTGTTGTTGGACCACCAGGTTCTATTCTCTACTTCTGTTCTCTGTTCCCTTTCTCTATTTCCCTCTCTTCTCAAGTCCACAACCAGGTTCTTGACAGCAGATTAAACCTACTGTACAGTAATTTGGTTATATTTTATAATACTGGTTTTTTACTACACAACATCACCAAATTATTATACCGTGTACAGAATTATTGCCAAAAAAAAAAAAAAGGGAGAGTTGACATCTGAAGCACCATAGATTCCCCAGCCCCCAATACGAGAACCCAATATGGTTTGGCCTGACAAGAGGAGTTTGCTCTCCAAAGTTAACCACGGAGGGGTTATTCAAGCCATAATACCAAGTCTTTAGGCTTTCGTAATTGTGGCAAATTGCTTGATCCCTATTGTGATCCATCAGACCCGTTGGTTGAAACATCATATACAAGTGTATGTGTGTATAAGTACCTTCTTTTTTTTTTAAATAAGTGTATAAGTACCTTCTTAACAAGAGAATTGCTCCTCTCCAAAAGCTAATGCTAGTAGAAAAAGTAAAGATACCAGCCAGCCACTGCTCTATGTATGTGTGTGTATAAGTACCTTCATAACAAGGGAATTGCTCCTCTCCTAGAGCTAATGCTAGTAGCAAAAGCAAAGATAGTAGCCAGCCAATGGTCTATGTGTGCGTGTATATGTCCCTTCTTAACAAGAGAATTGCTCCTCTCCTAAAGCTAATGCTAGTAGCCAAAGCAAAGATAGGAGCCAGCCATTGCTCTCTCTTACTATATATGGCATAACTTACAAATAAGGCAATATTGTACTCTAAAATTGCTTCTAGAAATTTATAGGAACCCTCGTCCTCCCACTTCTATCCCTTGTACCGTATTTCCAGTTTATATGCACATTTTGAGATCATTATAACCAGAAATTGACAACTTTGAAGCATCAACAGCTGATAGAAGGTGAGACATAATTTTAAAGAGAATATATAATCCTTCAAGTTAACCCTTCATCTTTAATATATATAAGTCCAATGGACCTAAAGAAAACCTAAAATGCTCCATCAACCTCTAGACCAAGTTAAAAAATCAAATGAAATATCATTATTAGTGAGAATAAATGCAACCCTCTTTCAATTCTCTTTTTCCTTTCCCTTTAACACCCCTTACACCATGCTTAAAACCATAGAGTTCCATAAGTACTAAAATTATCAGTATACTAGAGTAAGCTTCACTAAAATCACAAAGTAGCTCACACGTGATCAAGTCATAAATGAAGGTTTTTCAGAACTAATCACTAACAGTTTCAATCATGATAACGTAGACAATAATGACATTGAATGTAAGAGAGAAACGACAGATGTCTTTCGAGAATATTTTTACTTGTGTCCTTTGGGTTTGCTTAAACTTAATCATAACAACTAGATAATTTGCAGTAATATAAAAAATAGACCAAACTTTTGGCTTCTTTAAATCCTTTGTACTGCCTTTGATTAATTGAACACGATAATAATTAGAGGATTGTAAGTCTAGGAACTAAGTTATGAAGAAATAAAAGTCAGATGAAGACAAACCTTTTTACTAAGACCTTGGGCAGTCATAAGCTCATAAAACTTACGCATAAGCATTGCCTCTTCTACCTATAAATCAGATATTAAAAAAAATGAAGTTATCAGTTGCATAAAAATGATACAAGTTTCACTCACTATGAACTCGATTTTCATGCTCTTATCATTTGAAATATTGCATAGGTACTAGTTGCTCCACAAGATTCAACTTTAACTATCATATCCATCACTAGATAAGCCACTACTAAACATCAGCAGAAATTTTGGTGTTTCTCTTCATTCAGCTTTATTTACGAGTTTTCTACCTAATTATCATTCATGTTCACTTGTTCATTCCTCCTCAAAGCATTTACAAAGGTGATATGTATGATAGTCAGGAATTTTAAAATTCATACATGACCAGTGACCTAACCACAACCAGATAAAAGAATAAAGAGAAAAACCTGAAGTCTATGCAGTTCATGTGACATTGAATTATGGGCTTCCCTAAGCAACTCACTCTGCATCTCCAAATGCCTGCAAACATAGAAATCAAAATTAGGGCAATATAATTCCACCAGAGAGCTCTATAATAAATGAGAATCTGTCTCGATACCCTACTTCAGTATGTCTCCAGTGTGTCGTGGATCCATCTATGATTTTTGGTTGTGTCAATATGCAAAGATTAAAAATAGATGTCGCTCACCACCAATGAGA
The DNA here is from genome assembly GCF_000150535.2 of Carica papaya. The sequence goes on from NW_019014686.1 coordinate 171,373, forward strand.
ATTTCAGAAAATCAAAGCTGCATTGGAATCAAAAGATATTAGATTGGTGTCTATAAGTGGATGCCACAGAAAAAAAATAATGTATCTTTCAACAAATCAACCATGAGAAATTTATAGTGCGACATGATACACTGGATAAACAAGAAGATCCTAAAATTTAGAAAATCATTACAAAATAAAGTGGCAGAAATAATCTGAAGATGAAAACACAGAAAAAAAAAATACACTACTCATATATATATATATATGAATCAAGTTTTAAAAAAGATCGACACTCCTAAAATCGTCACCCTCAAATCCTCTATTACTTACCCATCAACCAGATATTTATAGAAAATGATATTTTGCTCAATTTCTTGCAAGTGATGCAATTCTAAAATAGACATCACGCAAATAAATACCACTTCCACTTAGTAAGCAGCCACCTCTTGTAATCATCACTTAAGTCCATTCAACTTGTACCTCAAGATCTATCTCCAGGAACTATCATCACTAGGATACCACTTCCATATGATTAACAACTGAATTCCAAACACGTATGCCTTCCCCGTACCAATCTAAGCTTTTCTTAGACTCTACCTCAAGAACAGACCCCTAAGTTTGAGATCATACAGAGTCTTAGGGAATTCCCGGAAACACACAGCAAAAGCAATGCCACTGAAACTCTTATTACCGGAAGAGGACCATACTAAAATCACCACCAGGACAGCCTATTCCAATTCTGTCTGACAAGGTTAAGGTCATTCCACATCCTCACCCCCGCCATAGACATTGGTGAAGATCCAGCACAAGTTTGAGCCCCTAAGAAGGAGCTCACAAGAAATAGATACTGTTATGCTGATGCTTCTGGCATACTACATTTTACTATCTTACAAAAAAAAAAATCAAAATACCAATAGTCGTTCCTCCTGTAGAAAATCAAGTCATCTTACTTCATGCACGTCCCCATCTGCTACTCACTAGAAAATCATACATCTTCACCACTTTAGTTTCCTAACTGAGAACCTCTTTAATAATAGCTCTCTTCCCGGCATCGTTGATGCTTCTCGTATTCCAAAAAGAATACGATCAATCAAGAAGAATTGCAAATTAACCATACATTCTACTCTCTTGAGTTCTCTACTACCACTATTCTTTTTCTGCTTACCTCCTCTTTTTGCCTTACTCGAGATTCTATCTACCGAGATACGCTCCTCCGACCTTCTAAACAACTCGTACATCTGGTTTCTAACCTTTCGAAGCTAACGCCCAAAAATATCCGCTCAACCGTCTCAGATAAATCTTTCTACAAAGATTCAGCCCCTCCGTACTTCCAAGCAGGCCAGAATTCTCCAGAGAAAGATGAAGAATAGTTAGAGAGCAATCAGATGGAAAAAAAGGAGGGAGAAATAGCAAACCTGGCTTTGTTTCCAAAGATATCGATTCAGAACAGAATCACGGGGCACCAAAGCCTCAATCCCGCCAAGGCTGCTAGGCTGAACAAATTCGAAACAAACCCCTCGATCCTCCTCTTCAACGAACCACACAAGGGAGACGAAGAAGAAGAAGAACACACGTTGTCTTTTTCTTTTTTTTTTTTTTGGTCTGGGCACGGGCTCCTTGAAAACAATTCCTTCGGGGTTTGGGGAGGTTCGAAATCTTCTTCTCGTTGGGCTGGGTTGCTCCTCTTAGTATTCGCAATCCATTTTTATCAAGGAAATTAGGGCTTGGGTAGAAAACGCCCAATTCAATCCTCGGCTTAGTTAGGGGGGGTTAGCCCAACAAAACAAAAACAAGAAATGCTGCTTAAATTCAATTAAAAATAATATTATTTTAGTAATCATTTTAAAAATTTATAATTTAAACGATGCAATTAATTTCACGAGCTCAGTCTTACAATAACACTTCCAGTCATCTTCCATGGGGGCTTGAATGGTGAGTGAAGAGAATGTGTCAAGCCTGCCAATTTATTGTTAATTATATTTTTCTCAGAATTACTTATTTTTTAATTTAATAAATTATTCATTATACTCTAGAGGGACCGTCACCAACTGTTCAACTAATTTCCACCATGACTCACGCCGAACAAATACTGTTTATCAATATTAAACCATTAGAATTGCTTGGATTTCATATGAAATAATCAAAATAAATTAGATAAAATGTATTTTAAATTGAGAATAAACCATAATTTTTAAATTTTTTAAATAGTTATTTTTTTTTTATTTTTTTTGGGGGTGAGGGGTGGGGGGCAATGAAATTGGCATGAAGGCACTAGTGTTGACTTAGAAGAAACAATTAAGAGGAATGCATTAGTGTTGACTTAGAAGAAGCAGGGGAGAAGAACAGTGGTAAGTCACCACTTTCTCCACGTTCCCACATGACCGCATTTCTTCAATCACCCACAATTCACTCCTACCAACTTAATTTAGACGTGCACACATCTTAATCTCCACGCTAAACATCACTTACATACGCATATTATATATATACATATATATATAAACACTCAAGATAATACATACCCTTTTCATAGTTCAGTTTAAGTTTCTACTTTCATCTTCTCTTATTTGCTATCAATCAACTTTCATGGCTCTCGAAATGTTGAATTCTCCAACCTCAGCTCCTCCACTGCTACGCCATGATCATGACTTTGAAGAACTCCAGTATTATCTTCACGAACCATGGGCCAAGAGGAAACGAACCAAGCGTCCGCGTCTCGAAAACCCTCCTACAGAAGATGAATATTTCGCTATCTGCCTCCTCATGCTCGCTCAGGGCACCACCACTACTTCTACTACAACCACCGCCGACGACCGGTATAACTCTCATGCTGCTCCTCCGTCGCCGTCTTACAAGTGCAAGGTGTGTAACAAAGCGTTTTCGTCTTACCAAGCGCTTGGTGGGCACAAGACCAGTCACAGGAGCAAGCTCACCGGAGCTGATCATGACCAATCCTCCACCAACAACCCCGCCACTGATATTAGTACTGGTTACGGGGGTGTGTTCAAAACGACTACATTTAATCAAAGTGGGAAGATACACACCTGTTCGATTTGCTACAAGACCTTTCCCTCTGGTCAAGCCCTCGGCGGACACAAGAGATGCCATTACGATGCCACTGGTAACCAGGCGGGCGGTGGTGATTTCGATGGTGATGGGAGCTGTGGTGACGATAATTACAATCAAGTACTACTTGAAGGAGGTACTATCAAGTTTCCGAGCTCCACGAGTCAACGTGACTTTGACTTGAATTTGCCGGCTCCGGGATTCTCACCGCCCTATCTTCTTACTGACCAGGATCGGAAAGGTCAACGGTTCGAGTAAAGTTAAGCTGAGAAATCTTCGTCGGCGAGGCGGATGCCACATGGTTCATACCGTGGCTGATGATTTCAGTTTTCACGACGTAATAAGTGGGACTTTCATGTTATTATTATTTTGTCATTAAAATTTGTTTAATAAATTGTTTTTTGTTGACTACGTCAAAAATAATTATATATGTATACTTGCATTTTGCTGAGTTCCAATCTACAATCCACCGCGAGGTCCACTTGATCAGCCTCCTCCCAAAGCACCCACCAATCAAAGCTTATGATCATGATCTATTGACTAACATGGTTCGGCCACCTATCTACTCGGTCAATGGCATAATTTATTTTCTCTGGCTCCATTGAATTAAATAACAAGGTCATTATTTATTTTCAGAATTCATCTGCTATATATATATATATACATATATACATATACATACACAGTCATGGTTTGAAGCTAAAGTATAATATTTTGTCACATTTTTTTAGAAAAAATAATATTCTGTTTTTGTTTTTTCTTCCCTTCTCTAATGAACAGAATGCCGGATCTGCAGGACACACTTTATGAATGTCTCACTCGGCTGGAACGACATGGCCCGTTTCTATATGGGCTATGTTTGTGCTCTTATTTTGCATTTCTATAATATATATATATATATATATTGTTAATTTATAAGCATTTTTTAATTTTAATTATAATTATGAAAATACCATTCTATTTCACATTTACTTAATTAATAATTTGGTGACTGAGGGTTAAATTTTTTTTTTTTGACAATTTCATAACTCAAATAATTGTTATACTTTTAAATTAATAAAAATATTTTTATAACAATACAATATTGAATAATTTTTTTTAATTATATAAATAAATTATCCAAATATGTATAGGAAAATAAAAAGAAATAATTAAAATTGGGTCCATAATTAATATTGACCAACAACCAGCCCAGCCCATCAACTTTTTGATACACAAAAAACTAATATGAAATTACTGAAAGGCCCCTACCCAACTGGGAAATTGGCAGGAACTAACTACTCCAATGAATCATTAGTACTGATGCGTACATACAGAAAAGAGAAGCGGCAGCAGCAGATGATGATGGACTGACTGAGCATGTTATGTGTATGTATACGTATATGTATATGTATATATGTATATGGTGTATGTATGTATGTATGTATGTATATATATTTGGTTGTTTTTAAATGAATATGAGAGAAGCATGAAGGAGCTTCATCGGGTAATTTTCAGAACTCTTCCCTCATAATCATAAACCAGAAACGAACTTATTCAGGCAGCCAGTAAACGCCTGTCCCTTTCTCCCATATTTTTCCCCCTTCCACATTTTGTCATCATGTGCAACTAAGATTCTTACGTACAGTTTAATATTCTTTCTCTTTATAATATAAAATAATAATAATAATCGTAATTAATTTTTAAAATAATATATATTTTTATTAGTATAATTTAAAAATATATTTAAAGGAATACAAGGATTGAAAGAATATTTAAAAGCCTAATTTTGAGGACATGAACCACTATTAAGGAATCCATTAATTGACTTCTGTCAAAAAATAATTATGATTACAGCTTACCTTCTAACTGTCACATCATCTCCATAAAGAGTTGTAGTGGAATATGCATACACCTGTGCATATATATATATATATACTTGTTATCATAAAATATATTATGTATGGATAAAACCCAATTAAATTCTCTTAATTTTACTCAAATATAAAATATTTAATTTTTGAATATATAGATAAAAATATAATAATTAAATTATTAAATTTCAGTTTTTTTTTTTTTGACAAATAAAATTTTCTCTAATTATAGTAACCATAATAGTGAAATTTAAAAATCTATTTTTATTTTTTCAAAAATATTTTTTTATAATCCCCTTTCATCATTCATCTAATCACAAAGAATTTTTTTAACTTTTTTTAAAAAAGTATTATTTAAATATTTTTAAAAATTTATGTGATGGTTAATTTTTTTAATTAAAATTTTGATTTGATATTTTTATTAAAAAATAACATTAATCTTTGTATCTTTTTATTATTTAAATAAATTATTAAGAGTTTTGAGATAAAAAAAACTATAAAATTATAAAAGCTGAATGTGTTAATTTTATGGTAACAAAAATATTTTCATAATCGCTCCCAAGGGCATGTTGGGGCATGATTAGCCAAAGGCATATAGTTCATAATACAATGTATTAGTTCGGTAATTTGTTTATTAATATTTGTAATCATAATTAAGATCAATATAGTTACCATAATCATTATTCATTACGTACTTGGTATATACAATGTACATACACTAATCTTTAATATTAATAAATAATTGTATAAATTCAATAAAAGTCAATATTTAATTGAGATTTAAATATATTTAATTTAATGCAAGAAAAATTAAATCACAAAGATGATTAATTTATGACTAAACTTATTTAACACTTAGACATCGATAATAATATAATTAATGATACAATTATATATATATACACATATATATTTTAATAAAGATGTGTACGTAAGATGCATGTATAGAAAAGTCTTGGGTTGAAGGCAAATGAGACATTGAGAATCACGGTGGGTTCGTGGTCCTCACACACACACAATCAGTATTTTGGTTGATTCCCAATGAGAACTGCAACGTGAGAATCTGAGGCCATGTGCTTGCTATAATTACCCAAGAGTCACAGTCATTTTTAAAAACTTAATTAATAAAAATTAATTATTTGATGACAACTTAAATGTGTTGTAGCTACAAAAATAAAATTACATATTCTATATAACAAATGAATATTTATATTTGAAAGTTATATTTTATTTAATTAAAAACCGATAAAAATTTTGTAAAAATTTTTAGTATAAAATTGACGCTTTATAATTTTAAATAAAATATATGTATATTTTAAACTTCTCAAAAAATGCATAAAATCTAAATATAAATTTATAAACACTTTTATGAATTAAAATAATTTTGTAAGTAAAAATATAAAAATATAGCTATAATATGATCAATAATTTATGAATACAAATAATAAATTATCTTTGACATATATTGTGTGTGTAATTCCCCTCCCATTGAATTCATGAAATCTCCATTCGAGCTGTAAAGATAAAATTTATGATAATGAAAAAACTAGTAAGTAGATGATGTGGGACAATTAGATCCTTCAAGTAGCAAATTCACATGGGCATGGGACAAATTAAGGTCACATAGGCCAAACACTAAGTGACATCCACCAAATATTATCTCATTTTTAATGGACATATACCCTACAAAAACTACAAAGGCCACAACTAATTATCATTATTTTAATTGAATAATCTATTTTTAATAATTTAATCGAGTTTAATTTATATTTAATTTTTCTTATCCATTGCTAAATATATTTGAAAAAAAAAATACTTTTTTTTCATAAAAATTAATTTTTAAATTAAATATATTTTATATGATAAGTTAATGTCTATAACAATATAAATAAATATAATAGTTTAAATTCATATAAAAACTTGATAAATATTATATGGGTAAGTAATTAAAAGTAAGTACTCAAATTTCAAACGTATATAAAATAACATAATATATATATATATATTATTATAGTGGTTTAATAATTAGTGATTGACTATATCATAAGAAAATAAAAATATATTTGTGTTACCAAACAAATAAATACTAACAAAAATATTTCCCATCGGATTCCGACCGGTTCTTGTGGATAGGATCTTTCCAAAGATTGTGCCTCAAATATTAACACCCAAAATTTCTTCAACCATAATCTTCTTACATAGATTCCACACATATGCTTAGAATTGCATGCACGAATAATGAGACTCTTAATGCAAAAGTATGATTAAATAAATAATTAATCAATATTTTAAGAAGATTAATAAAAATTAATTAGCATTATCATGGGGACGTGTTTATAAAAATGTTAGTTTAATTTGAATTAACATTGGGTGGTGTTGTCGATTGGAGCATTGCATGTGAGAATAAAAAAAGATAGGATAAGAGACAAAGGGGGTTGTGGTCACACTTAGTCCACTCGGATCGTTAATTTGGGATTGGATTAGTAATTAATAAATTAATCTTTAATTACTTTAATTTAATAAAATTTAATATATAAATTTGTTTGAAATAATTTAAAAAAAAAATTAGCAACCCAAAAACGTAATTATGAGGAAAGATGACTAAAATAATAATATAAAATAAATCACATGATTGTAATGAACGTAGGGCTACTAATACATTACATTAGACTGTCAAGGTACATTCCACTTTTTTCACTAATATACATATATCTATATTTCATACACACACACACGCATACATATATATATATATATATATATGTACACATCACATTCTTAAGATTCATTGAACCCTCATAATCCAAATAATTAATCTCGTGATTTTCCAAGCATTATTAAATTCACATGGAACTAAATATTTTGAACTATCAATTAGCTTGTTGACGCTTAATTCCGATAATTTTAAAGTTTTATATAATAAATACAATAATATAATACAAGTTAATGAGAATTTAAATAAAAATAATATTAGTTATACGTCGAATTCAAATTATGTATTATTACAAATCACTATTTACAGATAAAGATATAAATTTATTATTTTATAAATATTTAAAAAAATGCAAAAAAAATAGAGAAAAGAAAGGTGTAGCCAACTTCTAAGTTCCGAGCAGGACGCTATCACTAATCCATGTGCTGTTCAGAATCTGCCGAATCATGTATGGCTTTTTTTGTGTTTTTGATGAATATATAAATGTATTTAAATAAATGGAAGCAATGAAAAATAAATATAATGGAGAAGAAGAAAACAATGGAGACGAAGATGAAAAATAAATATAAAATTAAATCGATAAAAAGAAAATGAGATGGAGGCCATTATTATCGAAGTACGAGAAGGGGGAATGGGTGTGGATTGGTCGTTTTCTGGTACAAAGGGGGCTGCTCTCTTCTCTTTCACCAACACACCAAGACGAAGGTAAAGTCAGTTTGTATTTCATAAAGGGAGCACCAAAGTCGCGCCTGTCAGAAATGGCGTGCATTATATTGTAGCAGACATTCAGAAAGACTGAGAAAGAGAAGGTAAGCACCAATACAAATATGCTTCTAGAGTGAGTAACTCTGGCTACTGCTCGCCATAGCTGGATGGGTCGTGTTAGTGGTGGGGGCCTCATGGTGTTTCTCATTGCATAGACATTATAGATCATATGCCCATTTCACTTTTTTTTTTTTTTTTTATAAAAAAACTCTGCTTTGGAGCTGGAGGTAGAGAAAAAAGCTTCGCTTTTGGAGTGAAAAATACCGCTTGGGTTTTGGTTACTGGAAGTTTTGGGCTTCTCTTAATTGGGAGGTGAAAATTTGTACATGAGGTGTTCGTAGAAAGGACGTCTAGTTCTGGTGGTGGTGGGGACGATGGTGCTGATTCAAAGGAGATATTATATATATATATATATAGATAGATAGAGAGAGAGAGGGGGAACATTCTGAGGTTTGGCTTTATCTATTTGTAGCTGTGGTGGCTGTCAAAAGATGAGGAACAGCTCATATTTTTGATGGGTTGGTCTTTTGGTTTTTTGGGTTGTTTTTGTGCTTTGTGGGGTTTCTTGGATTTTGGGTTTATTCGATCCACTGTAGAGATAGTGCTCATGCACTGAACGATATCAATAACATTGTGTTGCTTTGTGTCCATTGGATATGGATATTTGATTCTTCGTACTCTGCAAAGTGATAGCAAAGGAGGAGTTGCTTTGGGGCATATCCTGCAAGAGATGATATTTGCTAACATGTATTAGAGTTCCCCTCACCTTTATCTTGAGGTTTTTACCCATCAATATGGTTGCCTCTGTTTATTTGCCTTTAGATTGCTTTAATACATTCTCTTAAAGATAAGGCGTGCTTGGTTCCTGTTTTTCTTTTTGAGAGAATGGTCTGCCAGGATTTAGATCCTTATCTTTGATGATTTTTTTCATCAAATATTGTTTGCTTTGCTTAATCTTTGAAGTCTCTAGGTTTCTATCTTTCAGGCTTTTTGTTCATATTTTGTTGCTTTTATTATATTCTGTGCCCGGGTTGGGTTCCACTTGACAGTACTCTATTTAAAGGTAATCTTGTTCTTGTGATGATGCCATTTTTGTTGTTTGGTATTTTCCAAATTCTTGCATTTGGTGCATAAATGACAGACTTTACATGTATTTTATTGTGTTTTCCGAGAAGAGAATGAAATCTTGTGATGGGGATTTTGACGCTTATCAAATTAAGAACATGCGGGTGTTGTTGAATTGATTCCTGTGTCACATTCTTGCATAGTAATTCCTGATTAGATATTTTGTTTTCTGAAACAATTTTGTTGCTAGTGATGTTTACTTGTTCCTTTTGTTTAACCTTCCTTTAGAAAACTCCAAACTTCGATGCTTCTTGTCCACTGATTTTGTGGTTCATTTAGCTCATACCGAGAAATGCTGTTTCTTTGTGCCAGGCGTTTTAGCTTCGACGGAGCAAGCGTGAAAGAAGATTTTGTAAAAAGGGTTACGTGGATTCAGAATTTTGGCTTTTGAGTCTTAGCGGACTGGAAACAAAGTCTTCTTGGTAGTGTGTGTAAAGTCCATTGGAAAAAGAAAACAAGGAAACAGAGAATACATAAAGAAATAGGTGCAGGGCGGTGGTGTCAGTTTTGAGCAAGTGGGTGTGTCTTTGGTTTTGAGAATTATTTTTGTTTGAGGAGAGAGAATGCAAGAACATTGTCTCCTTAACTCAGTCTTTTTGCCCGGAGTTCTTGGTTTCTGTTACTAAGTGAGGAAGCAGAAATTGTTAAAAATCACATTACCTCCATTTACTTCCTATCCCTTATTTTTCTTTTGGCATCGGCTTGTGAGAAAGATTCGGTCGTACTAAGAAAATCATCTAATCTTTCCTTCAATCCATATTTTAATTGCATCAATTACCGCTACACCAGAATATCGGTAACTTTCAGGAATTAGATTTCATTTTGTGGAGATCTAATCGAGAAATCTGCTGGTATTTTAGTTTTTGTGGTGGTAAGTTTTGTGGAGTTGATTTGATTTAAGAGTGAAATTTTGCGGGGAAGAAAATTCAGGAAGTGATCATTCTTTTGGCAATATGAAGTTTATGAAGCTTGGATCCAAACCTGATTCATTTCAGTCTGATGGGGAACATATTAGGTGAGTTCATGGATTTTCTTTTTGAACTAACTATTGTCAACACAACCACATACATATATATTGTTGGTGAAAGTATATCATATGGTTTACTCTAACTCTGTTTTTTTATTTAATCTTTCCAATTAGTTTTCTTATGGATGCCTGGCTTTTCTTGTGATAAGACTCTTCCTCCGCGTATTTTACTTTTTTGGGCTTTTCATTTAATCCATAATACCAAGATTGCACTATGGTTTTTGAAAAGCCATGATCTTTTCTAATCTTATGAGCTAGCTTGGTTTTATCACCATATGAAGATTGCAGAGTTGTTCCTGGTTTATCTGTGCCTATAAGTACAAAATTAGTTGGCAAGTAAGGCGTTGACCTCTGAAGCAACTGCCAAAAGACATAATGAAAAAAGATATCTTCATTATCTCCACATTGGAATTTGTATTGGAAACCATTAATTATTTCTCAACTGAATGTCTATTTGGTGCTTATTCAACTTGCTGATTTCCCAACAGTTATTTCTGTCTTGATTTAATAAACCATATTATCCCTGTCCTAAGAATTTGGAGGAGATAATTCCTAACTGCAAATTTGGAACAGTATGGTAACCTTGTCCATGCATTTGTCGGAGAGGTTGTGATCATTTGGCTTCGAGCCCTGGTATGCAATAGGTTTTTGCACACTATTCTTCTCAATTAATGGGACTCGTCTTCCATGAAACTTTCACTATGCTTGTATTCTGTTATTCTCCTGTTGTTTTTCCCTGGATTCTGTATAAAAGCCTGCTATAATTAGCACAAACATCTTTTTGCAATAGAATGGTGCTATATCCAATCAGTTAAATATTTGTACTATAGTTTCAAAAGTCTAAAAGCTTGCTCTAACAATCTTTTTCACTAAATATCCTTTCATTTTTTTATCGGCCCCAAAGGCCTTTGTAAGGAGTCGAACCCTCACTCTCTTAGTAAAGAGTGGAGGACATAATCAACTCAGCTATATTCTTTCATTTTCTTGTCCTGCAAGTGCCTCCTTCCAGTTCAATTAAGTAATTGTTTTCCACTTGAGTTTTCATTAACGTGATGGAAGGAATATTTGTCTCAGGTATGTAGCAACTGAGTTGGCAACCGATGTAGTTGTAAATGTTGGGGATGTGAAATTCTATCTGCATAAGGTATGAATCTTATAATTGTATGATCTTCAACTGGATGGAATATCTCCTTGACTAACTTGGCATATGATTCCATTAATATGAATATTAATCCATTATTGCATTAAATGGTTATCTAGTAACATTTTCCTGTTGTTAATCAAGGTGTGTCAACTAAGGAATGCTGTCATGAGAATCATGTTCTCATACAAGTCACAAACAGGGACTAAGCATAGCTTCTAAAATTCCATTCCTCTTGAACCAAACTAGTTAAGAACAGCTAACTCTTTTGAGTTTCTGCTACTTGGCTGACTTAGTTGACCAGGCAAACAATTTGCATTGTTGACCTACCTTTTATTTGGTAGAGATTGCAATTTGAACCCACAAACAGTTATTCACCGAGAGGCACTTTTGCCGCTGAAGCCAATGGCCCTAGGCAACAGTTTGATTATGTTATCAAAAATTATGTTCTCTTAACTACATAATAAATCATTAAATATTACTAACTTCTAAAATTTTTGTACAGTTCCCTCTATTGTCCAAGAGTGCACGTCTTCAGAAGCTTGCGGCCACTAATGATGACAAT